>JAXIVJ010009269.1:0-42500 GCA_036785665.1 Chirona hameri
CCCCTGCCCCTCCCCTCCCCTGTACTCCGACACCATGTCGCTGCCCCTGCCGGCTGTGGCCTCCTCCCCCTCCCCCTCCTCTCCCCTGTACTCCGACACCATGTCGCTGCCCCTGCCGGCCACGGCCTCCTCCCCTGCCCCTCCCCTCCCCTGTACTCCGACACCATGTCGCTGCCCCCTGCCGGCCACGGCCTCCTCCCCCTCCCCCTCCCCTCCCCTGTACTCCGACACCATGTCGCGGCCCCCCTGCCGGCCACGGCCTCCTCCCCCTGCCCCCCCCCCCCCCCCCTCCCCTGTACTCCGACACCATGTCGCTGCCCCTGCCGGCCACGGCTTCCTCCCCCTCCCCTCCCCTCCCCTGTACTCCGACACCATGTCGCCTGCCCCTGTCGGCTGTGGCCTCCTCCCCCTCCCTCCCCTCCCCTGTACTCCGACACCATGTCGCTGCCCCCTGCCGGCCGTGGCTTCCTTCCCCTGCCCCTCCCCTCCCCTGTACTCTGACACCATGTCGCGGCCCCCTGCCGGCCACGGCCTCCTCCCCTCCCCCTCCTCCCCTGTACTCCGACACCATGTCGCTGCCCCCTGCCGGCCGTGGCCTCCTTCCCACCTGCCCCTCCCCTCCTCTGTACTCCAACACCATGTCGCTGCCCCCTGCCGGCCACGGCCTCCTCACCCTGCCCTCCCCTCCTCTGTACTCCGACACCATGTCGCGCCCCCTGCCGGCACGACCTCTCCCTCTCCCCCTCCCCTCCCCTGTACTCGACACCATGTCGCTGCCCCCTGCCGGCCACGGCTCTCCTCTGCCCCTCCCCTCCCTGTACTCCGACACCATGCCGCTGCCCCTGCCGGCCACGGCCCCTCCCTGCCCCTCCCCTCCCTGTACTCCGACACCATGTCGCTGCCCCCTGCCGGCCACGGCCTCCTCTCCCCTGCCCTTCCCTCCCTGTACTCTGACACCATGTCGCGGCCCCCTGCCGGCCACGGCCTCCTCCCTCCCTTTCCCCTCCCCCTGTACTCCGACACCATGTCGCTGCCCCCTGCCGGCCGTGGCCTCCTTCCCCTGACCCTCCTCCTCTGTACTCCAACACCATGTGCTGCTCCCTGCCGGCCACGGCCTCCTCCCCTGCCCTCCCCTCCTCTGTACTCCGACACCATGTCGCGGCCCCCTGCCGGCCACGGCCTCTCCTCTCCCCTCCCCTCCCCTTACTCCGACACCATGTCGCTGCCCCTGCCGGCCACGGCCTCCTCCTCCTGCCCCTCCCCTCCCTGTACTCCGACACCATGTCGCTGCCCCCTGCCGGCCGTGGCCATCCTCCCCTCCCCCTCCCTCCCCTGTACTCCGACACCATGTCGCTGCCCCTGCCGGCCACGGCCTCCTCCCCTGCCCCTCCCTCCCCTGTACTCCGACACCATGCTGCTGCCCCCTGCCGGCCACGGCCTCCTCCCCTGCCCCTCCCTCCCTGTACTCCGACACCATGTCGCTGCCCCTGCGGCAGTGGCCTCCTCCCCCTCCCCCTCCCTCCCTGTACTCCGACGCCATGTCGCTGCCCCCTGCCGGCCACGGCCTCCTCCCCTGCCCTTCCCTCCCCTGTACTCCGACACCATGTCGCTGCCCCCTGCGGCCACGGCCTCCTCCCCCTGCCCTTCCTCCCCTGTACTCGACACCATGTCGCTGCCCCCTGCCGGCCACGGCCTCCTCCCCCTGCCCCTCCCCTCCCTGTACTCCGACACCATGTCGCTGCCCCCTGCCGGCTGTGGCTCTCCCCAGCCCCTCCCCTCCCCTGTACTCCGACACCATGTCGCTGCCCCCTGCCGGCCACGGCCTCCTCCCCTTCCCCTCCCCTCCCCTGTACTCCGACACCATGTCGCTGCCCCCTGCCGGCACGGCCTCCTCCCCCTCCCCTCCCTCCCCTGTACTCGACAACCATGTCGCTGCCCCCTGCCGGCCACGGCCTCCTCCCCCTGCCCTTCCCTCCCCTGTACTCCGACACCCATGTCGCTGCCCCCTGCCGGCCACGGGGCCTCCCCCCTGCCCCTTCCCTCCCCTGTACTCCGACACCATGTCGCGGCCCCTGCCGGCTGTGACCTCTGACACCCGACCTGCTTTTGCAGTGCATACCACAAACAACACCGAGTCACGTGCTGTTGACGGTGTCGCCTGTCCTCCCCCTCCCACCCCCACCCCTCAGATACAGAGCTGTCCGGGCCCAGCCGGAGAAGTGAGAGAAGAATGTTTACAAATAGAACACTGTCTATCACTTATCTTTCAATGTTTACGTTTTTTTTAATACGTAAACATTATGTATCCTTGTTTTTTTATATATATAAAACAAGATATACCACGAAGCTATCGCGATTCATCCAGTATAGGTATTTGTATTTTACAACTTTTGCAATCTAATTAGTTCATCTGTTCAAACTGGTTGTGAAGCACTTATTTGGGTCACTCCAGCACCAAAAGCAACACGAAAGTAGCACTGCTCTTTGTTTCAAGTGACCGCGATGAGGTTTGCATATCTGCAGTCCAGATACCCCATAATTCCTCCTCACGCCACCCAACCCGCCGTGTTGGTGCCCCTCCCACCCACCCCCTCCACACCCCCTGCCCAGTGCCCTTCCCTTACCCCCCACCCCCCTCAGAGGTGGTGGTATGACAGGCTGCGACGTAGTGGTGTGGGGCTTCAGATCCGGGCGGCCGGCGCGCGCAGAGCAGTCGACACCCGCAGTGCTGTCCGCTGGTCAGCTGTCCGCTGTCCGCTGTCCGGTGGTCCGCTGTCCGCTGTCCGGTGGTCCTGCTGTCCGCTGTCCGGTGGTACTGAGCTAAGGAGAGGGGCAACTCAATCACGGAGATACGTCCTCGCCAGCCAATGGTAAGCCACGTCCAGAACGGTTGGTATAATTTGGATATAAGTTGGATATATGTGGTATAATTTGGATATAAGTTGGATATAAGTTGGATATAAGTTGGATATAAGTTGGTATAATTTGGATATAAGTTTGGTATAATTTGGATATAAGTTGGATATAAGTGGTATAATTTGGATATAAGTTGGATTTAAGTTGGATATAAGTTGGATATAAGTTGGTATAATTTGGATATAAGTTGGTATAATTTGGATATAAGTTGGATATAAGTTGGTATAATTTGGATATAAGTTGGATATAAGTTGGATATAAGTTGGATATAAGTTGGTATAATTTGGATATAAGTTGGTATATTTGGATATAAGTTGGATATAAGTTGGTATAATTTGGATATAAGTTGGATATAAGTTGTATAATTTAGATATAAGTTGGATATAAGTTGGATATAAGTTGGATATTAAGTTGGATATAAGTTGGTATAATTTGGATATAAGTTGGATATTAAGTTGGATATAAGTTGGATATAAGTTGGATATAAGTTGGTATATAATTTGGATTTGTATAATTTGGATATAAGTTGGCTTGCGGATAGTATTATATGCAAGGAACTGATTCAAATATGACAAATCGCTTTAGGCCTGGTCCGGCTCGTCTGGTCTGGCTCCGGACATCGAACACTGGCAATTTGAGGCTAAGTGGCTTACTTCTTTTGTCGTCCTTTGTTCGAATCTTTTGCTCTGCACCTTTTGCAACACATATGTCTTACTATCTTTCTACACTAAATGTTCTTACACTACAGTACACTATACGTGTATACATAGGCGTACACAAGGGGGGGGGGGACGGGGAAATTATCCCTCCCCTTGAAGGTCTGTCGTGCCCCTTCGGTCGAAAAATGAATTATTTTTTAATTTTTTTTTAGAGAAAAAAATTGTGAAAATTTAGCACCCTTAAAAAATATAGTGGACCAAATCCGGTTAGTTTTTTTTTGGTGTGGGTGCTTTATGCCCCCCCCCCCCCCCCCCCTCCCCCCTGAGCAAAAATTGCCCCCTCCTGGAGTAAATCCTGGGTACGCTACTGCGTGTATAGTTACAGGCAATATGAAAACTCAGGCAGTTTGCAAACTTCCTGGCTGGCCCAGGCAGTTTTGAAACTGCCTAAAAAAACAGACAGTTGCAAACTGCCTGAAAATTCCAGGCAGTTCGCAAAATGCCTGAAAATCCAGGCAGTATCGAAACTGCCTAGGCAAGATGACATTTACGATAGTGTCAGGCAGTTTGCAAACTGCCTAGGCAGTTTCAAAACTGCACAGGCAAAATGACATTACGAGAACGTCAGTCAGTTTTGCATCTTGTTCTCGTATTGAGTGCCGCCAGAAATGTTTCGCTCTTTTGTTGGATGCTGTGTCAGTGACGCTTAATATTTTTTAAAATTTGCAAATTTTGGACGACGATTGGACGATTCCATCTCTTATGTTATTGCTTGGTCATTCAAACACATCCAATCTATCTGATAGCAAAACAAACAACACCACGCATTACTGCGAGAGTGTTACCGTCCAAGTTTTGCCGTCCCATACAACCGGATCGGTTGCAGGAGTGGTGATGTTAACCCGCGCGCTGCAGGGGCTTTGCGCCGAACACGAACTGCAGGGGGGTTGATTTCCGCCCCCCCCCCCCTGAGATCTCGAAAACTACGCAACGTAGCGAGAAGCGGGAAAAGGCATTTGATAGCTTCATACATGTTCTATCGAAAGTATTTCAGTGTTCTTTTAGGTCAGGTCAAAATTGAGGTCACCGGAGGTCATCAAAGGTCAAATTTTCCAGTTTTTCCTGTTTTAGGACATCGCTTCAGTAATTCCCATATATCTCAGAAACGATGATAGTTAGAAACAAACGGAAAAAAGCAAACGCCAGCCAGTGAAATTTGTAATCGCTAAGCTGTCCTCAGACTTGATCTCAGGTCAATATTTGAGGCTCCAGCGGTCAAAAAGAAGATTTTTTTTTTGTGCTAAATCGTGTTTTGCTATTAACTTTTTACTTAACCCGCGAGTTACTGGGGGGGGGCTATTTTTTGCCCCCACTCCCGTTATTTGGAATAACTCTTAAACGAACACCGGTATCGTCACCAAACTTGCAGTACCTTCTCTCACATCAATTCTACACATGTTGGCAAACGGAAAAATGTGAGGCTATGATAGGTCAACCGGGAATGACGTCAGAGTGACGTCATGTTCTTCGGTTTTTGTTGCAAAATAATGGTTTGCGGAAAACGCTGTCAAAGGTACGATAATTGAGATAAACTCAATTGTTTTAAATCAAATTACTGGCAATAGACCGGGCTATCAAACTGCTATCTCGGATGTTTGAGTTTTTTTAAATTCAAAATTTTGAGAAATCCAAATTCATTTTTTTTTTAAAACAAAATTTTCAAGAAAAAATCAGAATTATCCAAAAACCGGAATATATGTGATCGAGACGTATGCGGTGAATATGTGTACCAAATTTAAAGTCTATATCTTTATCAATGACTGAGTTATGACCTTTAAATGACAAAAATCGACCACTTCTCACAGCATTACTATGTATAAAAAACGCATTTCCATTTTTGCTTTTTACTTCTATTTATATGGAACAAACAATGTTCTAAGGTCATTTTTCGCGTTCTAGACTAAAAACAAACCAATACACATGTGTTACAACTCCTAATGACCGTAATCTGCAGTTTGACCTCGTGACCTCGGATGACCTTGACCTGACCCAAGGTCATAAACAGCTTATAAAGGTACTTATAAGTGTCAGACACACGAATCATACCGATTTATCGACAGCTTATGCATTTAATATCGCAATTTTGCGCGACAATTCCATCCATCTAGACCTTTTAACACTGTCAAACATTTTGTACTTGACCTGACCTGTAACGTCATCGGTACCCCGAGGTCAAAAATATTATGTTTCCCTCGATAAATTTTCCAGGGCTATCGAATGCCGTTTGAATTTTTACATTCGGTCCAGTAGTTCCGGAGATCCGAGGGGGGGGGGGGCAAAAAATAGCCCTCCCCAGTAAGTCGCGTTATGCAATATACCCCAGTAACTCGCGGATAAATGCGAACCAATTTTGAAACGGGAAAACTTTTCTTCCGGTGGTCACTTATTGTGCCCGTTGCAAATATCTTCAGCTAATTATGGGTCGGATTTGATTTCGGAGTATGACCCAGAGTCGGAGTCGACTCCGGTGAGGTCAGAGTCGGAGTCACCTGAAAACCGATCGGTGACGGAAAACAAAGGTGACATCACTGTTGCATGAGCCGTAGCGACATGCGACAGTGACTCACCGAAGTGTAACCTGACGAAGTGTAACTGACTTGTAATAAATTGTGTGTTATTCTTTTCGTTAGGTATATATACATTTTTCACAATAAAACATCATGACCCTCCATTGTCATGATGCAACCGTGTGACAGCGACAGAAAGTTAAACGCTTCTCAACAGAGGTAGTGAAATTGTCATATCAACATTGCCAGCTCTCTTCATAAACATTTACAAATCATTAAGTATGCGCATCGTGAGCGAAATCTGCGTACGCTGCGTATTCAGTTACTTCTGCGTATTTGTAGAAGTACGCCTGCATAATATGCGTATTCAGTTACTTTAATGTTAATATCCTCGGAGTTCACGCATAAATGATAATATGGATACAATTTTCCAACAACCTCAATTAGAAGAAGGCAAGTGTGGCTCGCTTGCTACCACAATGCGAGGGTAACCAAGTTCGATAGTGCATAGCAAAGCTGATCATGCCCGTTCCGTTCCCGTCTCCCGTTTCCGTCCCGTTCCCGTCCCGTTCCCGTCCCGTTCCCGTCCCGTTCCCGTCCCGTTCCCGTCCCGTTCCCGTCCCGTTCCCGTCCCGTTCCCGTCCCGTTCCCGTCCCGTTCCCGTCCCGTTCCCGTCCCGTTCCCGTCCCGTTCCCGTCCCGTTCCCGTACCGTTCCCGTACCGTTCCCGTACCGTTCCCATACCGTTCCCGTCCCGTTCCCGTCCCGTTCCCGTCCCGTTCCCGTCCCGTTCCCGTCCCGTTCCCGTCCCGTTCCCGTCCCGTTCCCGTCCCGTTCCCGTCCCGTTCCCGTCCCGTTCCCGTCCCGTTCCCGTCCCGTTCTCGTCCCGTTTCCGTCCCGTTCCCGTCCCGTTCCCGTCCCGTTCCCGTCCCGTTCCCGTCCCGTTCCCGTCCCGTTCCCGTCCCGTTCCCGTCCCGTTCCCGTCCCGTTCCCGTCCCGTTCCCGTCCCGTTCCCGTCCCGTTCCCGTCCCGTTCCCGTCCCGTTCCCGTCCCGTTCCCGTCCCGTTCCCGTCCCGTTCCCGTCCCGTTCCCGTCCCGTTCCCGTCCCGTTCCCGTCCCGTTCCCGTCCCGTTCTCGTCCCGTTCCCGTCCCGTTCCCGTCCCGTTCCCGTCCCGTTCCCGTCCCGTTCCCGTCCCGTTCCCGTCCCGTTTCCGTCCCGTTTCTGTCCCGTTCCCGTCCCGTTCCCGTCCCGTTCCCGTCCCGTTCCCGTCCCGTTCCCGTCCCGTTTCCGTCTCGTTCTTGACTGGTTTCCGTCCCGCTCCGTTCCCGTCTTGTTCCCATCCCGTTCATTATACACCCTAGCGACCCCGTTTCTTGACACTGCACGTCGTTGAAATGTCACCTAGATTGTGGGACAATTGCATCCATCTACTCGCCGTCTACCTACTGTCTCATTCACAAACACAAGTGGATATTTTTACTATTTGAGGCATCCGCGTAAACACCTGTTAACCCTCGCAATACGGGAGCTTTTTTCACCTTCGCCCTACTGGGGGGGGGGGGGGGGCTGACAGCCCCCTGTTAACTTCCAAACCAAGCAACTTAGAGCAATGCGGTAAGAACCAGCATGTTGCCTGTCATGAGAGGAATCTAACAGTATTGCGATGCCAGGTCAACCTCGGATTTACCACGTCCATAACAGCGATTTTGCTCTTCAGAAAACCTCAAAATGAGAAATTTACACTTAGAGAGCCATCACTCAGTCAAACATGAACATATTGTTTTGACATTTGGTATGGGGTCAGATTCCATATTCAGTTCTGTCACATATATTCCGGTTTTTCTAATATCTTTGAAAATTCTGATTTTGTGGGCATTTCCCCCCCCCCCAAAAGCAGTTCTTTTTATTTATTTTAGGGGTCAAAAACCCATAATTTTGCAAATCCGAGATGGCCATTTTAAAGAGAATCCCATTTTGTATCTTTGGTGAATTGCGTTTGCAATTTGCTTTAAAACT
The DNA here is from genome assembly GCA_036785665.1 of Chirona hameri. Lineage (NCBI taxonomy): Eukaryota > Metazoa > Arthropoda > Thecostraca > Balanomorpha > Balanidae > Chirona > Chirona hameri. The sequence continues at coordinate 8,159 of JAXIVJ010009269.1, forward strand.
CTCTTTTCTACAATTGTACTGCATGTGTAAAATGTTATTCAAGAAAACCTCAGCGGGGGTGGGGGCCTGTCAGCCCCTCCCCCGTAAGGCGAGGGTTAAGTACAGTGCCTATGACAACCTCCGCCCACTTTGCATAAACAAAATTGATGCGTCAATAAATTGATTTTGTTGTGACCTAGTGCCAGCAACTGAAGGCAATTGAGCAATCAAAATAAAACAAATTATAGGTAGGCACCAAGGTGAGATAGGTACCTCAAAACAGAGAAGAGAGAGAGAGAGGAGAGAGAGAGAGAGGAGAGAGAGAGAGGAGAGGAGAGAGAGAGAGAGAGAGAGAGAGAGAGAGAGAGAGAGAGAGAGAGAGAGAGAGAGAGAGAGAGAGAGAGAGAGCGAGAGCGAGAGCGAGAGCGAGAGCGAGAGCGAGAGCGAGAGCGAGAGCGAGAGCGAGAGCGAGAGCGAGAGCGAGAGCGAGAGCGAGAGCGAGAGCGAGAGCGAGAGCGAGAGAGCGAGAGCGAGAGCGAGGAGCGACGAGCAGAGCGAGAGCGAGAGCGAGAGCGAGAGCGAGAGCGAGAGCGAGAGCGAGAGCGAGAGCGAGAGCGAGAGCGAGAGCGAGAGCGAGAGCGAGAGCGAGAGCGAGAGCGAGAGCGAGAGCGAGAGCGAGAGCGAGAGCGAGAGCGAGAGCGAGAGCGAGAGCGAGAGCGAGAGCGAGGAGCGAGAGCGAGAGCGAGAGCGAGAGCGAGAGCGAGAGCGAGAGCGAGAGCGAGAGCGAGAGCGAAGCGAGAGCGAGAGCGAGAGCGACGAGCTTGAGAGCGAGAGCGAGAGCGAGAGCGAGAGCGAGAGCGAGAGCGAGAGCTGAGAGCGAGAGCGAGAGCGAGAGCGAGAGCGAGAGCGAGAGCGAGAGCGAGAGCGAGAGCGAGAGCGAGAGCGAGAGCGAGAGCGAGAGCGAGAGCGAGAGCGAGAGCGAGAGCGAGAGCGAGAGCGAGAGCGAGAGCGAGAGCGAGAGCGAGAGCGAGAGCGAGAGCGAGAGCGAGAGCGAGAGCGAGAGCGAGAGCGAGAGCGAGAGCGAGAGCGAGAGAGCGAGAGCGAGAGCGAGAGCGAGAGCGAGAGCGAGAGCGAGAGCGAGAGCGAGAGCGAGAGCGAGAGCGAGAGCGAGAGCGAGAGCGAGAGCGAGAGCGAGAGCGAGAGCGAGAGCGAGAGCGAGAGCGAGAGCGAGAGCGAGAGCGAGAGCGAGAGCGAGAGCGAGAGCGAGAGCGAGAGCGAGAGCGAGAGCGAGAGCGAGAGCGAGAGCGAGAGCGAGAGCGAGAGCGAGAGCGAGAGCGAGAGCGAGAGCGAGAGAGAGCGAGAGCGAGAGAGCGAGAGAGCGAGAGAGAGCGAGAGAGAGCGAGACGATAAATATTTGAAAAATCGTAGAAATCAGATTTTTGAAGCAAATTGCAAACGCAATTGACCAAAGATAGAACATGACATTGTCTTTATCATGGCAATCTCGAATTTCCAAAACATTGGGTTTTTGACCCCTAAAATAAATAAAAAACTGTTTTGTTTGGAAAAATCACCACACAATCAAAATTTTCGAAAATGTTAGAAAATGGAATATATGTGAGTATGGACAATACCCAAGCCCAATGTCAAAGAATATCTCTATTTTTGACTGAGTGATGGCTCCCTAAGTGTAAGAAACTAATGACGTCATTTTTTAACCTTTTATTGACTTTTTTAGACAAGATATGAACAAATAATTACCTTTTCTGTATTTCTGAAACAAAACTGGTCTAGGAACATGCCTCTTTTATTTACATTTATCAATTTCTAATTTTGAGGATTTCTGACATCAAAATCGCAGTTCTGGGCGTGGTCGATCCGAGGTCATTCACTTGATCTGGAAGGTCACCCGTTGACCTGAAACCTAAAAATCGCATTATATTAGATTTCTCCAATGACAGGCAACATGTTGGTTCTTGCCGCATTGCTTTAAGTTGCTTGGTTTGGAAGTTAACCCGCGCACTGCAGGGGGGTTGATTTCCGCCCCCCCTCAGGTTTTTCAAAGATAGCGAAAGAACAGCGGCGCGCAGCGCCGCCGGGTTTTGATACACCTGTTAGGACATCAATTGCGCACACTTTGAGAAAAAAAAATATGCTCGGGTCATCTCAGGTCAGGTCACCAGACCAGGTCAAATGACCCCACCACCAAAAATGTTTGGCAGTTGTGCCAAAGCCAGAGTTTTTCACCGATCAGGTTGAAACTTACAGGATGTGATGAGAGCATCAGTACTTACAATTCATTGAACTCGGAATTTTGATATCGGTGACCTAAGGTCAGGTCAATTTCGTAACCTCCCCATAATAAGTCAATGGGGAAATATACAAATGCTTCCTATTTCAAAGATATGCATGGTACTAGTCCAATTACTTCTGGATCATGTTATTATAGGATATTCTTGATGATCCAAGTGTAAGTTTTGTTCAGTGATCCCTATTGGGTCATTTGAGGTCATGCGAGGTCACCATCACTTTTTGTCAATAACTCTCGACATAATGCAGATAGAGAAGTAAAGCAGACATCAATATGTTTGTCTCGTCGAGACACGTCTTCCCATATGCAACATGCCCTACTTGGGTCACCACTTGACCTTGACCTTAGGTCAAATTATTAAGTTGACTTAACAAGGTCACTATATATATCATTCAAAGCGTCTTAACAAGATAAACACAATGGTGTAAACAGTTCTCCGTTATATTTATTAAGTAAAAAGTTAATAGCAAAAAACAATGTAGCAAAAAAACTGGATATTTTTTTTTGCCCTCTGGAGCCTCAAATATTGACCTGATATCAATGCTGAGGACACCGCAGCGATTAAAAATTTCACTGGCTGGCGTTTGCTTTTTTCCGTTTGTTTCTAACTATCATGGTTTCTGAGATATATGGGAATTTCTGGAGCGATGTCCTAAAACAGGAACAAACTGGAAAATTTGACCTTTGATGACCTCTGGTGACCTCAATTTTGACCTGACTTAAAAAAACACTGACATACTTTCGATAGAACATGTATGAAGCTATCAAATGCCTGTTTCCGCTTCTCCCTACGTTGCGCAGTTTTCGAGATCTCAGGGGGGGCGGAAATCAACCCCCCTGCAGTTTGTGTTCGGCGCAAAGCCCCTGCAGTGCGCGGGTTAACAGGGGGGGGGGGGGGGGGGGGGGGGTCTGTCATGCCTCCCGTAGGGCGAAGGTGAAAAAAGCTCCCGTAGGGCGAGGGTTAAAGGGATATTGCCACCTGGCAGCCCATATGGAGTTTTTGGTGTGTATCGGTAGATTGAGCGTGTCCGATTTCACCTGCAAAATTTGGTTTCCGAAACTCCCCCCATTAGATAAAAAAATAAATTTGCACCAATCATGATTGGCACACATTCGTAATATTGGAGTTGCCTCATCACTATTTAGAATCATTTCTTTGCGGACTATGATTTGCTTTTGAATATTGCAAACTCAACATCACCATTCTGTCAGTGCACTTTAAAATTAAAATGCGTATGCAGTTAATTATATTTTCAACAACCATAGCCTCTTTCATAATAAAACATGAATAAAACAGCAAGAATGGCTATGGCTCGACTTTGGGCCGTAGTGGATTTGTGACCAATACCTTATAACACAGTTAGACTTTTGAAGGTCAAGTCTCGGCGAATTTGGACGTTTCGGCTTTGGGCGGGTGCCAATTGCACAGCCAAACTGGATGAGAGCGGGCATCATGAATCTAGTACTGAGCACAGCTGGGACCAATGTTTTGGAGTCAGAAATAAATATATACAAAATCGCCGATACCATGCTTTAGGTGCTGCAAGAGCAAGTTTGAGCTTGAGCATACATGATTGTTGATCCCCACCATTCATTTAAGTTGCCTTTTATAAATCATCCGGAGGTGGCAATATCCCTTTAAGGATAACAAAAATGGACTCAATTATTGACAACATTTCAATACAACATGGAAAATGGCCAGTATCCAATAATAATCACACCATCTGATGCACAACTGTTTGCTCCACCCACCTCGGTCTCAACTCAAATTGTTTACGTAAGTTTTTTCGGGAAAGATTGAGACGCCATCACGTGGCGACAAATTGCATCAAATATGTTTCTGTCATTTGTTTGGGATAACCTTTTTACAATTTCAAGTTGATATTTTGTAAGTAAATAAAATTAATTTTGTAATGTAATTACATTAAATTATTATGAAAACGTTTTTTTATACAAAAGTATTCCCCATGCTGTTACTGCATCAATGTTTTGATACAGTGACTCTAATTTGAGTTTAAAGAAAAATGGGTTCAGGTGAGCCAAGGGATATCAAAAATTGATGCACTTATAAAGCAATATTGTATCAATTTCCAAGTGAATTATTGAACATCTAGGTGGCTGAAACTGTATTTCCACAATGCACAATGCACAGATTCATGTGCCATTCAACCCATCACTGTTATCCAGTGCTTCATAATTGCCGTTTGTAAATAGGTCATTTTCCCCAATACCATTTCTATTGGGCTGGATCAAAATATTGACGCGTCAAAAACATTATTATTTGGGCCTAGTGCCAGCAACTGCATTGAGACCTTCGTGAGAATCACACATTAATTTTGTACACACCGCTGTCACGCGTTCCGAAAAGTTATTTCCACAAAAGCAACGCGTCATTGTTGACAACTATTTGCGCCGAAATAGAGTGTAGGTTGGATTCAAAATTGATACCATATGAAGTATTCTTCCTACATGTAAAACAAAATGTTTGTTCGAGCTTCAATTCCGACTGGCAGATTGCTGGCCGTTATTTTCTCGTCCAGTTGAGTTTTTTTAAGCCCAGATTTGATGGCAAGAGCCGTGTTTTCCAAAATTTCCCAGTTTGTCACTGTGTATAGCTGATTTTTATTGCTGCCGAGTCAATATGTACATTCAATTGTGAACGTTTTTTTTTGGGGGGGGGGGGGCAAAAGACATGTCCCCCCCCCTTCGAAGCTGTTGGGGGGATGGCCTGGTTGCACCCCCCCCCCCCCCATGGATCTGCCAGTGACCCAGTATGCTAATTTTATCCACATAATCCGTAGCATTTTATTTTTAAACTGTCAGCTACTCAAACAGCGTGGGGAAAATATTGTATACCAAAACAAGCTTGTATCAATCATCGGTGACTTTGCCAGCCTAAACTAAATTTGACAATCAGCTCTCTTCAATAACACGAAAAAGTTGCACTACGGCTCAGCACATATTCTATTCCGGAGAGAGCACAACATACACCATATTACACCAACACAGATTACACCAACACAGACCACCAGACACAGATTACACCACCAACACAGACCAGCAGACACAGATTACACCACCAGCACAGACCACCAGACACATATTACACCAACACAGACCACCAGACACAGATTACACCAACACAGACCACCAGACACAGATTACACCAGACACAGATTACACCAGACACAGATTACACCAGACACAGATTACACCAGACACAGATTACACCAGACACAGATTACACCAACACAGACCACCAGAAACAGAGTCCACCAACACAGACCACCAGACACAGATTACACCAACACAGACCACCAGACACAGATTACACCAACACAGACCACCATACACATATTACACCAACACAGACCACCAGACACAGATTACACCAACACAGACCACCAGACACAGATCACACCAAGACAGACCACCAGACACAGATTACACCAACGCAGACCACCAGACATAGATTACACCAGCACAGACCACCAGACACAGATTACACCAACACAGACCACCAGACACAGATTACACCAAGACAGACCACCAGAAACAGAGTCCACCAACACAGACCACCAGACACAGATTACACCAACACAGACCACCAGACACAGATTACACCAACACAGACCACCATACACATATTACACCAACACAGACCACCAGGCACAGATTACACCAACACAGACCACCAGACACAGATCACACCAAGACAGACCACCAGACACAGATTACACCAACGCAGACCACCAGACATAGATTACACCAGCACAGACCACCAGACACAGACTACACCAACACAGACCACCAGACACATATTACACCAACACAGACCACCAGACACAGATTACACCAACACAGACCACCAGGCACAGATTACACCAACACAGACCACCAGACACAGATTACACCAACACAGACCACCAGACACAGATTACACCGACCACCAGACACATATTACACCAACGCAGACCACCATACATAGATTACACCAGCACAGACCACCAGACACAGATTACACCAACACAGACCACCCGACACAGATTACACCAACATAGACCACCAGACACATATTACACCAACACAGACCACCAGACACAGATTACACCGACCACCAGACACATATTACACCAACGCAGACCACCAGACACAGATTACACCAGCACAGACCACCAGACACAGATTACACCAACACAGACCACCAGACACAGATTCACACCAAGACAGACCACCAGACACATATTACACCAACACAGACCATCAAACACAGATTACACCAGCACAGACCACCAGACACAGATTACACCAGCACAGACCACAAGACACAGATTACACCAGCACAGACCACAAGACACAGATTACACCAACACAGACCACCATATTCAGATTACACCGACACAGACCACCAGCCACATATTACACCGACACAGACCACCAGACACATATTACACCAACATGGACCACCAGACACATATTACACCAACACAAACCACCAGCCACATATTACACCAACACAGACCACCAGACACAGATTACACCAACACAGACCACCAGACACAGATTACACCATATTTCGTAATGACGCAACCCATTTGAATTGAGCCTTGTAGCCTTCGGCCGTGTATAGCCGACTGACCCAGCGCTGTATAGCTGATGCTTCGGCCGTGTATAGCCGACTGACCCAGCGCTGTATAGCTGATGCTTCGGCCGTGTATAGCCGACTGACCCAGCGCTGTATAGCTGATGTGTATGTAGCGCTGTATAGCTGATGTGTATGTAGCGCTGTATAGCTGATGTGTATGTAGCGCTGTATAGCCGACTGACCCAGCGCTGTATAGCTGATGTGTATGTAGCGCTGTATAGCTGATGTGTATGTAGCGCTGTATAGCCGACTGACCCAGCGCTGTATAGCTGATGTGTATGTAGCGCTGTATAGCTGATGTGTATGTAGCGCTGTATAGCCGACTGACCCAGCGCTGTATAGCTGATGTGTATGTAGCGCTGTATAGCTGATGTGTATGTAGCGCTGTATAGCCGACTGACCCAGCGCTGTATAGCTGATGTGTATGTAGCGCTGTATAGCCGACTGACCCAGCGCTGTATAGCTGATGTGTATGTAGCGCTGTATAGCCGACTGACCCAGCGCTGTATAGCTGATGTGTATGTAGCGCTGTATAGCTGATGTGTATGTAGCGCTGTATAGCTGATGTGTATGTAGCGCTGTATAGCCGACTGACCCAGCGCTGTATAGCTGATGTGTATGTAGCGCTGTATAGCTGATGTGTATGTAGCGCTGTATAGCCGACTGACCCAGCGCTGTATAGCTGATGTGTATGTAGCGCTGTATAGCTGATGTGTATGTAGCGCTGTATAGCCGACTGACCCAGCGCTGTATAGCTGATGTGTATGTAGCGCTGTATAGCTGATGTGTATGCAGCGCTGTATAGCCGACTGACCCAGCGCTGTATAGCTGATGTGTATGTAGCGCTGTATAGCTGATGTGTATGTAGCGCTGTATAGCGGACTGACCCAGCGCTGTATAGCTGATGTGTATGTAGCGCTGTATAGCCGACTGACCCAGCGCTGTATAGCTGATGTGTATGTAGCGCTGTATAGCTGATGTGTATGTAGCGCTGTATAGCTGATGTGTATGTAGCGCTGTATAGCTGATGTGTATGTAGCGCTGTATAGCCGACTGACCCAGCGCTGTATAGCTGATGTGTATGTAGCGCTGTATAGCCGACTGACCCAGCGCTGTATAGCTGATGTGTATGTAGCGCTGTATAGCTGATGTGTATGTAGCGCTGTATAGCCGACTGACCCAGCGCTGCATAGCTGATGTGTATGTAGCGCTGTATAGCTGATGTGTATGTAGCGCTGTATAGCCGACTGACCCAGCGCTGTATAGCTGATGTGTATGTAGCGCTGTATAGCCGACTGACCCAGCGCTGTATAGCTGATGTGTATGTAGCGCTGTATAGCCGACTGACCCAGCGCTGTATAGCTGATGTGTATGTAGCGCTGTATAGCCGACTGACCCAGCGCTGTATAGCTGATGTGTATGTAGCGCTGTATAGCCGACTGACCCAGCGCTGTATAGCTGATGTGTATGTAGCGCTGTATAGCTGATGTGTATGTAGCGCTGTATAGCCGACTGACCCAGCGCTGTATAGCTGATGTGTATGTAGCGCTGTATAGCCGACTGACCCAGCGCTGTATAGCTGATGTGTATGTAGCGCTGTATAGCTGATGTGTATGTAGCGCTGTATAGCCGACTGACCCAGCGCTGTATAGCTGATGTGTATGTAGCGCTGTATAGCTGATGTGTATGTAGCGCTGTATAGCCGACTGACCCAGCGCTGTATAGCTGATGTGTATGTAGCGCTGTATAGCCGACTGACCCAGCGCTGTATAGCTGATGTGTATGTAGCGCTGTATAGCTGATGTGTATGTAGCGCTGTATAGCCGACTGACCCAGCGCTGTATAGCTGATGTGTATGTAGCGCTGTATAGCCGACTGACCCAGCGCTGTATAGCTGATGTGTATGTAGCGCTGTATAGCTGATGTGTATGTAGCGCTGTATAGCTGATGTGTATGTAGCGCTGTATAGCCGACTGACCCAGCGCTGTATATCTGATGTGTATGTAGCGCTGTATAGCTGATGTGTATGTAGCGCTGTATAGCTGATGTGTATGTAGCGCTGTATAGCCGCCTGACCCAGCGCTGTATAGCTGATGTGTATGTAGCGCTGTATAGCTGATGTGTATGTAGCGCTGTATAGCTGATGTGTATGTAGCGCTGTATAGCCGCCTGACCCAGCGCTGTATAGCTGATGTGTATGTAGCGCTGTATAGCCGACTGACCCAGCGCTGTATAGCTGATGTGTATGTAGCGCTGTATAGCTGAAGTGTATGTAGCGCTGTATAGCCGACTGACCCAGCGCTGTATAGCTGATGTGTATGTAGCGCTGTATAACTGATGTGTATGTAGCGCTGTATAGCCGACTGACCCAGCGCTGTATAGCTGATGTGTATGTAGCGCTGTATAGCTGATGTGTATGTAGCGCTGTATAGCCGACTGACCCAGCGCTGTATAGCTGATGTGTATGTAGCGCTGTATAGCCGACTGACCTAGGGCTGTATAGCTGATGTGTATGTAGCGCTGTATAGCCGACTGACCCAGCGCTGTATAGCTGATGTGTATGTAGCGCTGTATAGCCGCCTGACCCAGCGCTGTATAGCTGATGTGTATGTAGAGCTGTATAGCTGATGTGTATGTAGCGCTGTATAGCTGATGTGTATGTAGCGCTGTATAGCTGATGTGTATGTAGCGCTGTATAGCCGCCTGACCCAGCGCTGTATAGCTGATGTGTATGTAGCGCTGTATAGCTGATGTGTATGTAGCGCTGTATAGCCGACTGACCCAGCGCTGTATAGCTGATGTGTATGTAGCGCTGTATAGCCGACTGACCCAGCGCTGTATAGCTGATGTGTATGTAGCGCTGTATAGCCGCCTGACCCAGCGCTGTATAGCTGATGTGTATGTAGCGCTGTATAGCTGATGTGTATGTAGCGCTGTATAGCCGACTGACCCAGCGCTGTATAGCTGATGTGTATGTAGCGCTGTATAGCTGATGTGTATGTAGCGCTGTATAGCTGATGTGTATGTAGCGCTGTATAGCCGACTGACCCAGCGCTGTATAGCTGATGTGTATGTAGCGCTGTATAGCTGATGTGTATGTAGCGCTGTATAGCTGATGTGTATGTAGCGCTGTATAGCTGATGTGTATGTAGCGCTGTATAGCCGACTGACCCAGCGCTGTATAGCTGATGTGTATGTAGCGCTGTATAGCCGACTGACCTAGCGCTGTATAGCTGATGTGTATGTAGCGCTGTATAGCCGACTGACCCAGCGCTGTATAGCTGATGTGTATGTAGCGCTGTATAGCCGCCTGACCCAGCGCTGTATAGCTGATGTGTATGTAGCGCTGTATAGCTGATGTGTATGTAGCGCTGTATAGCTGATGTGTATGTAGCGCTGTATAGCCGACTGACCCAGCGCTGTATAGCTGATGTGTATGTAGCGCTGTATAGCTGATGTGTATGTAGCGCTGTATAGCCGACTGACCCAGCGCTGTATAGCTGATGTGTATGTAGCGCTGTATAGCCGACTGACCCAGCGCTGTATAGCTGATGTGTATGTAGCGCTGTATAGCTGATGTGTATGTAGCGCTGTATAGCTGATGTGTATGTAGCGCTGTATAGCCGACTGACCCAGCGCTGTATAGCTGATGTGTATGTAGCGCTGTATAGCCGACTGACCCAGCGCTGTATAGCTGATGTGTATGTAGCGCTGTATAGCCGACTGACCCAGCGCTGTATAGCTGATGTGTATGTAGCGCTGTATAGCTGATGTGTATGTAGCGCTGTATAGCTGATGTGTATGTAGCGCTGTATAGCCGACTGACCCAGCGCTGTATAGCTGATGTGTATGTAGCGCTGTATAGCCGACTGACCCAGCGCTGTATAGCTGATGTGTATGTAGCGCTGTATAGCTGATGTGTATGTAGCGCTGTATAGCCGACTGACCCAGCGCTGTATAGCTGATGTGTATGTAGCGCTGTATAGCTGATGTGTATGTAGCGCTGTATAGCCGACTGACCCAGCGCTGTATAGCTGATGTGTATGTAGCGCTGTATAGCCGACTGACCCAGCGCTGTATAGCTGATGTGTATGTAGCGCTGTATAGCTGATGTGTATGTAGCGCTGTATAGCTGATGTGTATGTAGCGCTGTATAGCCGACTGACCCAGCGCTGTATAGCTGATGTGTATGTAGCGCTGTATAGCCGACTGACCCAGCGCTGTATAGCTGATGTGTATGTAGCGCTGTATAGCCGACTGACCCAGCGCTGTATAGCTGATGTGTATGTAGCGCTGTATAGCTGATGTGTATGTAGCGCTGTATAGCTGATGTGTATGTAGCGCTGTATAGCCGACTGACCCAGCGCTGTATAGCTGATGTGTATGTAGCGCTGTATAGCCGACTGACCCAGCGCTGTATAGCTGATGTGTATGTAGCGCTGTATAGCTGATGTGTATGTAGCGCTGTATAGCCGACTGACCCAGCGCTGTATAGCTGATGTGTATGTAGCGCTGTATAGCTGATGTGTATGTAGCGCTGTATAGCCGACTGACCCAGCGCTGTATAGCTGATGTGTATGTAGCGCTGTATAGCTGATGTGTATGTAGCGCTGTATAGCCGCCTGACCCAGCGCTGTATAGCTGATGTGTATGTAGCGCTGTATAGCCGACTGACCCAGCGCTGTATAGCTGATGTGTATGTAGCGCTGTATAGCCGACTGACCCAGCGCTGTATATCTGATGTGTATGTAGCGCTGTATAGCTGATGTGTATGTAGCGCTGTATAGCTGATGTGTATGTAGCGCTGTATAGCCGACTGACCCAGCGCTGATGCTGATGTGTATGTAGCGCTGTATAGCCGCCTGACCCAGCGCTGTATAGCTGATGTGTATGTAGCGCTGTATAGCTGATGTGTATGTAGCGCTGTATAGCCGACTGACCCAGCGCTGTATAGCTGATGTGTATGTAGCCCTGTATAGCTGATGTGTATGTAGCGCTGTATAGCCGACTGACCCAGCGCTGTATAGCTGATGTGTATGTAGCGCTGTATAGCCGACTGACCCAGCGCTGTATAGCTGATGTGTATGTAGCGCTGTATAGCCGACTGACCCAGCGCTGTATAGCTGATGTGTATGTAGCGCTGTATAGCCGACTGACCCAGCGCTGTATAGCTGATGTGTATGTAGCGCTGTATAGCCGACTGACCCAGCGCTGTATAGCTGATGTGTATGTAGCGCTGTATAGCCGACTGACCCAGCGCTGTATAGCTGATGTGTATGTAGCGCTGTATAGCTGATGTGTATGTAGCGCTGTATAGCCGACTGACCCAGCGCTGTATAGCTGATGTGTATGTAGCGCTGTATAGCCGACTGACCCAGCGCTGTATAGCTGATGTGTATGTAGCGCTGTATAGCTGATGTGTATGTAGCGCTGTATAGCCGACTGACCCAGCGCTGTATAGCTGATGTGTATGTAGCGCTGTATAGCTGATGTGTATGTAGCGCTGTATAGCCGACTGACCCAGCGCTGTATAGCTGATGTGTATGTAGCGCTGTATAGCCGACTGACCCAGCGCTGTATAGCTGATGTGTATGTAGCGCTGTATAGCTGATGTGTATGTAGCGCTGTATAGCCGACTGACCCAGCGCTGTATAGCTGATGTGTATGTAGCGCTGTATAGCTGATGTGTATGTAGCGCTGTATAGCTGATGTGTATGTAGCGCTGTATAGCCGACTGACCCAGCGCTGTATAGCTGATGTGTATGTAGCGCTGTATAGCTGATGTGTATGTAGCGCTGTATAGCTGATGTGTATGTAGCGCTGTATAGCCGACTGACCCAGCGCTGTATATCTGATGTGTATGTAGCGCTGTATAGCTGATGTGTATGTAGCGCTGTATAGCTGATGTGTATGTAGCGCTGTATAGCCGCCTGACCCAGCGCTGTATAGCTGATGTGTATGTAGCGCTGTATAGCTGATGTGTATGTAGCGCTGTATAGCTGATGTGTATGTAGCGCTGTATAGCCGCCTGACCCAGCGCTGTATAGCTGATGTGTATGTAGCGCTGTATAGCCGACTGACCCAGCGCTGTATAGCTGATGTGTATGTAGCGCTGTATAGCTGAAGTGTATGTAGCGCTGTATAGCCGACTGACCCAGCGCTGTATAGCTGATGTGTATGTAGCGCTGTATAACTGATGTGTATGTAGCGCTGTATAGCCGACTGACCCAGCGCTGTATAGCTGATGTGTATGTAGCGCTGTATAGCTGATGTGTATGTAGCGCTGTATAGCCGACTGACCCAGCGCTGTATAGCTGATGTGTATGTAGCGCTGTATAGCCGACTGACCTAGGGCTGTATAGCTGATGTGTATGTAGCGCTGTATAGCCGACTGACCCAGCGCTGTATAGCTGATGTGTATGTAGCGCTGTATAGCCGCCTGACCCAGCGCTGTATAGCTGATGTGTATGTAGAGCTGTATAGCTGATGTGTATGTAGCGCTGTATAGCTGATGTGTATGTAGCGCTGTATAGCTGATGTGTATGTAGCGCTGTATAGCCGCCTGACCCAGCGCTGTATAGCTGATGTGTATGTAGCGCTGTATAGCTGATGTGTATGTAGCGCTGTATAGCCGACTGACCCAGCGCTGTATAGCTGATGTGTATGTAGCGCTGTATAGCCGACTGACCCAGCGCTGTATAGCTGATGTGTATGTAGCGCTGTATAGCCGCCTGACCCAGCGCTGTATAGCTGATGTGTATGTAGCGCTGTATAGCTGATGTGTATGTAGCGCTGTATAGCCGACTGACCCAGCGCTGTATAGCTGATGTGTATGTAGCGCTGTATAGCTGATGTGTATGTAGCGCTGTATAGCTGATGTGTATGTAGCGCTGTATAGCCGACTGACCCAGCGCTGTATAGCTGATGTGTATGTAGCGCTGTATAGCTGATGTGTATGTAGCGCTGTATAGCTGATGTGTATGTAGCGCTGTATAGCTGATGTGTATGTAGCGCTGTATAGCCGACTGACCCAGCGCTGTATAGCTGATGTGTATGTAGCGCTGTATAGCCGACTGACCTAGCGCTGTATAGCTGATGTGTATGTAGCGCTGTATAGCCGACTGACCCAGCGCTGTATAGCTGATGTGTATGTAGCGCTGTATAGCCGCCTGACCCAGCGCTGTATAGCTGATGTGTATGTAGCGCTGTATAGCTGATGTGTATGTAGCGCTGTATAGCTGATGTGTATGTAGCGCTGTATAGCCGACTGACCCAGCGCTGTATAGCTGATGTGTATGTAGCGCTGTATAGCTGATGTGTATGTAGCGCTGTATAGCCGACTGACCCAGCGCTGTATAGCTGATGTGTATGTAGCGCTGTATAGCCGACTGACCCAGCGCTGTATAGCTGATGTGTATGTAGCGCTGTATAGCTGATGTGTATGTAGCGCTGTATAGCTGATGTGTATGTAGCGCTGTATAGCCGACTGACCCAGCGCTGTATAGCTGATGTGTATGTAGCGCTGTATAGCCGACTGACCCAGCGCTGTATAGCTGATGTGTATGTAGCGCTGTATAGCCGACTGACCCAGCGCTGTATAGCTGATGTGTATGTAGCGCTGTATAGCTGATGTGTATGTAGCGCTGTATAGCTGATGTGTATGTAGCGCTGTATAGCCGACTGACCCAGCGCTGTATAGCTGATGTGTATGTAGCGCTGTATAGCCGACTGACCCAGCGCTGTATAGCTGATGTGTATGTAGCGCTGTATAGCTGATGTGTATGTAGCGCTGTATAGCCGACTGACCCAGCGCTGTATAGCTGATGTGTATGTAGCGCTGTATAGCTGATGTGTATGTAGCGCTGTATAGCCGACTGACCCAGCGCTGTATAGCTGATGTGTATGTAGCGCTGTATAGCCGACTGACCCAGCGCTGTATAGCTGATGTGTATGTAGCGCTGTATAGCTGATGTGTATGTAGCGCTGTATAGCTGATGTGTATGTAGCGCTGTATAGCCGACTGACCCAGCGCTGTATAGCTGATGTGTATGTAGCGCTGTATAGCCGACTGACCCAGCGCTGTATAGCTGATGTGTATGTAGCGCTGTATAGCCGACTGACCCAGCGCTGTATAGCTGATGTGTATGTAGCGCTGTATAGCTGATGTGTATGTAGCGCTGTATAGCTGATGTGTATGTAGCGCTGTATAGCCGACTGACCCAGCGCTGTATAGCTGATGTGTATGTAGCGCTGTATAGCCGACTGACCCAGCGCTGTATAGCTGATGTGTATGTAGCGCTGTATAGCTGATGTGTATGTAGCGCTGTATAGCCGACTGACCCAGCGCTGTATAGCTGATGTGTATGTAGCGCTGTATAGCTGATGTGTATGTAGCGCTGTATAGCCGACTGACCCAGCGCTGTATAGCTGATGTGTATGTAGCGCTGTATAGCTGATGTGTATGTAGCGCTGTATAGCCGCCTGACCCAGCGCTGTATAGCTGATGTGTATGTAGCGCTGTATAGCCGACTGACCCAGCGCTGTATAGCTGATGTGTATGTAGCGCTGTATAGCCGACTGACCCAGCGCTGTATATCTGATGTGTATGTAGCGCTGTATAGCTGATGTGTATGTAGCGCTGTATAGCTGATGTGTATGTAGCGCTGTATAGCCGACTGACCCAGCGCTGATGCTGATGTGTATGTAGCGCTGTATAGCCGCCTGACCCAGCGCTGTATAGCTGATGTGTATGTAGCGCTGTATAGCTGATGTGTATGTAGCGCTGTATAGCCGACTGACCCAGCGCTGTATAGCTGATGTGTATGTAGCCCTGTATAGCTGATGTGTATGTAGCGCTGTATAGCCGACTGACCCAGCGCTGTATAGCTGATGTGTATGTAGCGCTGTATAGCCGACTGACCCAGCGCTGTATAGCTGATGTGTATGTAGCGCTGTATAGCCGACTGACCCAGCGCTGTATAGCTGATGTGTATGTAGCGCTGTATAGCCGACTGACCCAGCGCTGTATAGCTGATGTGTATGTAGCGCTGTATAGCCGACTGACCCAGCGCTGTATAGCTGATGTGTATGTAGCGCTGTATAGCCGACTGACCCAGCGCTGTATAGCTGATGTGTATGTAGCGCTGTATAGCCGACTGACCCAGCGCTGTATAGCTGATGTGTATGTAGCGCTGTATAGCCGACTGACCCAGCGCTGTATAGCTGATGTGTATGTAGCGCTGTATAGCCGACTGACCCAGCGCTGTATAGCTGATGTGTATGTAGCGCTGTATAGCCGACTGACCCAGGGCTGTATAGCTGATGTGTATGTAGCGCTGTATAGCTGATGTGTATGTAGCGCTGTATAGCTGATGTGTATGTAGCGCTGTATAGCCGCCTGACCCAGCGCTGTATAGCTGATGTGTATGTAGCGCTGTATAGCTGATGTGTATGTAGCGCTGTATAGCTGATGTGTATGTAGCGCTGTATAGCTGATGTGTATGTAGCGCTGTATAGCCGCCTGACCCAGCGCTGTATAGCTGATGTGTATGTAGCGCTGTATAGCCGCCTGACCCAGCGCTGTATAGCTGATGTGTATGTAGCGCTGTATAGCCGCCTGACCCAGCGCTGTATAGCTGATGTGTATGTAGCGCTGTATAGCTGATGTGTATGTAGCGCTGTATAGCTGATGTGTATGTAGCGCTGTATAGCTGATGTGTATGTAGCGCTGTATAGCTGCCTGACCCAGCGCTGTATAGCTGATGTGTATGTAGCGCTGTATAGCTGATGTGTATGTAGCGCTGTATAGCTGATGTGTATGTAGCGCTGTATAGCCGACTGACCCAGCGCTGTATAGCTGATGTGTATGTAGCGCTGTATAGCTGATGTGTATGTAGCGCTGTATAGCTGATGTGTATGTAGCGCTGTATAGCTGATGTGTATGTAGCGCTGTATAGCCGACTGACCCAGCGCTGTATAGCTGATGTGTATGTAGCGCTGTATAGCCGACTGACCCAGCGCTGTATAGCTGATGTGTATGTAGCGCTGTATAGCTGATGTGTATGTAGCGCTGTATAGCCGACTGACCCAGCGCTGTATAGCTGATGTGTATGTAGCGCTGTATAGCTGATGTGTATGTAGCGCTGTATAGCTGATGTGTATGTAGCGCTGTATAGCCGACTGACCCAGCGCTGTATAGCTGATGTGTATGTAGCGCTGTATAGCTGATGTGTATGTAGCGCTGTATAGCTGATGTGTATGTAGCGCTGTATAGCCGACTGACCCAGCGCTGTATAGCTGATGTGTATGTAGCGCTGTATAGCCGACTGACCCAGCGCTGTATAGCTGATGTGTATGTAGCGCTGTATAGCCGACTGACCCAGCGCTGTATAGCTGATGTGTATGTAGCGCTGTATAGCTGATGTGTATGTAGCGCTGTATAGCCGACTGACCCAGCGCTGTATAGCTGATGTGTATGTAGCGCTGTATAGCTGATGTGTATGTAGCGCTGTATAGCTGATGTGTATGTAGCGCTGTATAGCTGATGTGTATGTAGCGCTGTATAGCTGATGTGTATGTAGCGCTGTATAGCTGATGTGTATGTAGCGCTGTATAGCCGACTGACCCAGCGCTGTATAGCTGATGTGTATGTAGCGCTGTATAGCTGATGTGTATGTAGCGCTGTATAGCTGATGTGTATGTAGCGCTGTATAGCTGATGTGTATGTAGCGCTGTATAGCTGATGTGTATGTAGCGCTGTATAGCCGACTGACCCAGCGCTGTATAGCTGATGTGTATGTAGCGCTGTATAGCTGATGTGTATGTAGCGCTGTATAGCTGATGTGTATGTAGCGCTGTATAGCTGATGTGTATGTAGCGCTGTATAGCTGATGTGTATGTAGCGCTGTATAGCTGATGTGTATGTAGCGCTGTATAGCCGACTGACCCAGCGCTGTATAGCTGATGTGTATGTAGCGCTGTATAGCCGACTGACCCAGCGCTGTACAGCTGATGTGTATGTAGCGCTGTATAGCCGACTGTCCCAGCTGATGCCATTCAGCATTAATCATCGTCTATTTCCTTCACGACAGGAAGGGACACCCGATGCGGCCCGATCACCCCCCCCCCCCCCGGCGTCTGTTATCGGCTGCATAAACATCGTGATCTGTTTTCCATCCAGAGGCTGTCGCCCTGCTGGCACTGGGATCCGATGAACCGTGCGCCGTCTGGGTGACACATCCAGAGGTGCAAATTTGGACCATTCCGGGCACGGGTGATTTGATGAGATGCAAACCTAGCGAAATCCGTGCCACAGTGACATGTAGTTGTAGAGATGCAAACTTAAAATGCACCGTATCCGAGAGGAGGGGCGAGTTTACAATCATGTTATATGGGATTCGTACTGACCGCCGGTGATGACGTCATGATGACGTCAGCTTTGTCGGTGTGAGGTGCACGGGAGGGTTCACAGTTCACCCACAGCTCACTGGCTCACAGTTCACGGGAGGGTTCACAGTTCACCCACAGCTCACTGGCTCAAAGTTCACGGTAGGGTTCACAGTTCACCCACAGCTCACTGGCTCACAGTTCACGGGAGGGTTCACAGTTCACACACAGCTCACTGGGTCACAGTTCACGGGAGGGTTCACAGTTCACCCACAGCTCACTGGCTCACAGTTCATGGCAGGGTCGCATGCCGTACGCTCGTTGGTCACCGACGCGGTGTATAACCCGCCATTGACTGGGGGGAGGGAGGGGGGGGGGCGTTTAACGCCCCCCCCCCCCCCCCCCTCATGAATTTTCGCAATAGCTGGACAACTAATCGCGCTATCAACGTGAAACTTCAGATACCTTCTTACGAATCATTTTTACGTCTTGTGTGCAAAAATAAAGAAATTTCGTCTATTTTTTTCAGAGATATAGCAAATTTAGTGACTACACACACGAGTCACTACACACGAGTTTTACACCAAAATTAGTCAAACTTTGCCAAGCCGTACAAATGCCACATTTAACACGCGCCCTGGAGGTCCTCTGATAATTACACGCCCTGGAGGGGGGGGGAGGATTTCGCCCTCCCCCTATGATCTCGAAAACCACGCAATGTAGCGACAAGCGGGAAACGACGTTAGATAGCTCGAGACAAGCTCTTTCGAAAGTATTTCGTTAATTTTTTTCTTCAGGTCAATATTGAGGTCACCAGAGGTCATCAAGGGTCAGATTTTCAAGTTTTCAAGACTTCGGTTCGAACACTCCCAAATATCTCGGGAACTATGATAGTTAGCAGCAAACGGAAAAAAAGCAATCGAAAGTCATTGAAAAATGCAATCGACATAGGTGTCCTCAGATTTGAGCTCAGGTCAATAGTTTAGGCTCCAGAGGTCATCGAATGTCAAAAAGGTGATTTTGTTTTCAAAACTGTTTTCCCCAAATAACCTTTTACCTAATAAAGATAAAGCAATAATGTTTATGTAACGGGTTTTCGCTTCTGCAAGGACCTCTGCAGTTTTGTGCAACATTGCAACATTTTTTTGATTTTTTTTAAAAACTCTTTTTCTGGTTAATTTTGGGCCGCTGAATGGAATGACATAAATTTTGAGGCTCTCTGGCTTAATCTGCAACAATTGGAACTGCTTGCAACAATTGTCAACAATTTGCAACATTATTAAAATTTTGTTCACGGGGTTTTCTTGAGATCAGGAGTCGAAATATGGCATTTTCAGAATGTTATAATCCCGTGTTTTCGAGATAATACTAAATTTTGTGGTTAAAAATGCAGAATCGAGCTCAACCTGTACATACATTTTTATTTTGGAGGCAGGTCAATCATCGGCGAGCACATAGGTCGCTGCACGGTTAGGATGGGGGTGGTGAAATTTAGCGAGTTAATCGGGAATTGGTCCGGTGGAATAAGGTCCGGGTTTCCTTGTCCGTGAGCCGGCACCAATGGCCCTCTGGCTCCTCCTTACATAATTTCACCAACGGCTTGTCTCTCAGATTATCACACCGTGAGTTCTGTGATCGGTTCCATGTATATTCTGCATACCT
This sequence comes from Chirona hameri, assembly GCA_036785665.1. NCBI lineage: Eukaryota > Metazoa > Arthropoda > Thecostraca > Balanomorpha > Balanidae > Chirona > Chirona hameri. The sequence continues at coordinate 28,141 of JAXIVJ010009269.1, forward strand.
AGTGCAACGCTACGCTGAGGACGAACTCCCACTGGAACTAACACATTCATACATCCTTTCACTCAGACTCTCCCCAGACATTCACTCAATCATCAATATCTTTCATACTTTGCAGTAAACTGTCAGGTTCGTCTTCCTGACCCCTCCCTCATTTCCTATCCCCACCAGTGGTGCGTAGTGTTACACAGGGAACGCACCAGGGTAACAGCTGGTTCACTGAGCGAATTTCGTCTCCGATGTACTCAGCTCTTCACTATGGATAACTTTCCACTCTAACTATTAAATCCACCCAATGAAAATATGAATAACCTCACACATGCTTTTCTGTCTGGGTCCATTCCTGCCGCACACTGCTGCTGGGATCCACGACTTACTGCGGTTTCCGTGGTGCCCCAATCGCCAATCCACGCCACCTCAGCACCCTGACTCCTCCTACGGCATTTATCTGAGGTGGATGGCCATTCCGGCCCACACGTCGCCACCCCAACACCCTGACTCCTCCTACGGCATTTATCTGGGGCGGATGGCCATTCCGGCCCGCACACGTCGCCACCCCAGCACCCTGACTCCTCCTACGGCATTTATCTGGGGCGGATGGCCATTCCGGCCCGCACACGTCACCACCTCAGCACCCTGACTCCTCCTACGGCATTTACCTGAGGCGGATGGCCATTCTGGCCCTCACACGTCGCCACCCCAGCACCCTGACTCCTCCTACGGCATTTATCTGGGGCGGATGGCCATTCTGGCCCGCACACGTCGCCACCCCAGCACCCTGACTCCTCCTACGGCATTTATCTGGGGCGGATGGCCATTCCGGCCCGCACACGTCACCACCTCAGCACCCTGACTCCTCCTACGGCATTTACCTGAGGCGGATGGCCATTCTGGCCCTCACACGTCGCCACCCCAGCACCCTGACTCCTCCTACGGCATTTATCTGGGGCGGATGGCCATTCCGGCCCGCACACGTCACCACCTCAGCACCCTGACTCCTCCTACGGCATTTACCTGAGGCGGATGGCCATTCTGGCCCTCACACGTCGCCACCCCAGCACCCTGACTTCTCCTACGGCATTTATCTGGGGCGGATGGCCATTCCGGCCCGCACACGTCACCACCTCAGCACCCTGACTCCTCCTACGGCATTTACCTGAGGCGGATGGCCATTCTGGCCCTCATACGTCGCCACCCCAGCACCCTGACTCCTCCTACGGCATTTATCTGGGGCGGATGGCCATTCCGGCCCGCACAGTCACCACCTCAGCACCCTGACTCCTCCTACGGCATTTACCTGAGGCGGATGGCCATTCTGGCCCTCACACGTCGCCACCCCAGCACCCTGACTTCTCCTACGGCATTTATCTGGGGCGGATGGCCATTCCGGCCCGTACTCGTCACCACCTCAGCACCCTGACTCCTCCTGCGGCATTTACCTGAGGCGGATGGCCCTGCTGGCCCTCACACGTCGCCACCCCAGCACCCTGACTCCTTCTACGGCATTTATCTGGGGCGGATGGCCATTCCGGACCGCACACGTCACCACCTCAGCACCCTGACTCCTCCTACGGCATTTACCTGAGGCGGATGGCCATTCTGGCCCTCCTGGTTTCCCAGAACCTGGCGTTACCGGACTCTTTCGAGTGCCCGCCAGTATTTCGCGACTTATGGCGCGCGATCCAGCTCACTTCTTGGCATCGCGGCATGGACCCAAAAAAAACAAACAATCTCATCATCATCTAACTCCCATTCTCCTGGAAACACAACTTTCTCCTTCCGAACTAAATATTCCCACCGAAACCGGTCTATACATCTGAGACCTTTGCCATCTTTTGTTAAAAGGGTCTCCTCTTAGTTGAATTCCCATTCAACTCCACCCCCTTTCCCCCATCACCCGTTGTGCAGCAGACCGTGTCGGCAGGCATATTACGCACAGGGGCGCGGCTACGTATTGTCTAGGCCTCCTCACAATCTTGTCTATTATTTCCCACTGTCAGTTTACACCATGCTGTTATCGTCATACCTCCCTCGTGCGTTGTATCCTATTTGCCCCGGCTCCACGCGCACGGTTGTCTCTGGGCGTGCGTCTGCACGTTTGTATGTAGTGTACGTACAGTATGCATGCATGATTCCAAGTATGTGTATGTATGCCTGTATGCCTGTATGCCTGTATGCCTGTATGCCTGTATGCCTGTATGCCTGTATGCCTGTATGCCTGTATGCCTGTATGCCTGTATGCCTGTATGCCTGTATGCCTGTACGCCTGTACGCCTGTACGCCTGTACGCCTGTACGCCTGTACGCCTGTACGCCTGTACGCCTGTACGCCTGTACGCCTGTACGCCTGTACGCCTGTATGCCTGTATGCCTGTGTGCCTGTGTGCCTGTGTGCCTGTGTGCCTGTGTGCCAGTGTGCCTGTGTGCCTGTGTGCCTGTGTGTTTGTATGCTTGTATGCCTGTATGCCTGAATGCCTGTATGCCTGAATGCCTGTATGCCTGTTTGCCTGTATGTATGTATGTATGTATGTATGTATGTATGTATGTATGTATGTATGTATGTATGTATGTATGTATGTATGTATGTATGTATGTATGTATGTATGTATGTATGTATGTATGTATGTATGTATGTATGTATGTATGTATGTATGTATGTATGTATGTATGTATGTATGTATGTATGTATATATGTATTTATTTTATAACTGTTAGCGTGAAGAAGCGTCGCCGGCGTGATACCATTTGTAGTGTATTTGTGGAGTGTGTGTAGTTTATGCTGTGTAGTGTATATTGTGTAGTGTATATTGTGTAGGGTATATTGTGTAGTGTATATTGTGTAGTGTATATTGTGTAGTGTATTGTGTAGTGTGCATTGTGTAGTGTATTTTGTGACTATAGTGTACCACGGGTCGTGTTTCTGTAATTGGTAATCGGTACTCAGTACTCGGTACTCGATACTCAGTACTCAGTACTCAGTACTCAGTACTCGGCACTTGGTACTCGGTACTCGGCACTCGGCACTCGGCACCTGGTACTCGGTACTCGGCACTCGGTACTCGACACTCGGTACTCGGTACTCGTTACTCAGGAATGGGTACTCAGTAATCGGTACTCACTACTCGGTACTCGGTACTCGGTTACTCGGTTATCGGTACTCGGTACTTGGTACGCGGTACTCGGTACTCGGCACTCGGTACTCGGTACTCGGTACTCGGTACTTGGTACTCGGTACACGGTACTAGGTACTCGGTAATCGGTACACGTTACTCGGTACTCGGTACTCGGTACACGGTACTCGGTACTCGGTACTCGGTACTCGGTACTCGGTACTCGGTACTCGGTACTCGGTACTCGGTACTTGGTACACGGTACTCGGTACTCGGTACTCGGTACTCGATGCTCGGTACTGGGTACTCGGCACTCGGTACTCGGTACGGACACCTGGTACTTGGTGCTCAGTACTTTTCTGTATGTACAACAACTGTCCCACCTGAGCGAAATCCACGGGTTTTCCCCTCGTTAGGCTAGCGTCTGACCGTCTGGCCGGACCCTCTCGTCCAGGGGAGGGGGTTCATGACGTCATGTGTTTTGGGATCGGGCGCGTGGGGTCAGTGTCCCAGCGGCCGGTAGCGGTGATCGGTGACGCTGGCCGTGTGGACACTTGTGCGAATTTTTCATGACAGCGATTTTATGCTGGCGTTAATTTTTAACAGCGAGATGAACAGGGACGAAATTGTACATGACCGTGATTTGTATCATACCGCCATATCTTTCCATAGAGCAAACAACCATCCCATAATTTCGCGCTTGTTAAGGAGACAGTTAACTGCGAGAATCGTAAACATTCCAACACAGCCTTCCTCACTTTCCTTTTCCTTGGGAAATATTTACTTTACTCAGTTAGCTTTGAACTTAATGCAAATAACGTTGCTTAACAAAATTAAATTAAAAGTCTTGCAATTATCGGCGGCTTAGGGCTGTGTGGAAACAATATTAGCACATACTCGACAATTCGTCAATAAGACCTGTTTATCAAAATCCTCACGACACAATCCCTAAATGATCTGTTTGTATATGCCGAAACGTTGAAATGATGACCCTGTCATCAACCGATCCTGACATCAAAGATTGCGTAAAAAGGCTTACAGATTAAATTGCAAATTAACCACAGTGAAGTTAATTTGACCGGACTTGAAAATGTCACCAATCAGACCAAATAATCAACCGAACCTGATAATTGAATGGCAAGGTTAAGAAAAAATATCGGTCACCCTGTCTGCTGGCAATCGGGTTAGCCATTCCTGAAAATTTTCAGTACGGGTATTTCACATAATTATCACATCACTCGGGTTTTACCAGAAACAGTTGGCCTTCAATATATCAGTAAACATTGTTCACCAAAATAAACATTAAACCTCGGAACCTTGAATTGAGTATTTCATCACATCTAGCCGCAAAAATTACATTACCCTGCCTTGGAAGCATTGAAGTCACATCATCGCTTGTCCCTACATATATATTGTTACGTTAACATTACTAATTATATTACGTGACTTCCCCTCAAGCTAGCGCTCCATCTCATTGATATTCCTTCCTCAATCCATCTTTCAGTCACATTCCGAATTAGAGTACTAGGTAATTCACACAAGGCTATATTTACAGAAAATTGTGCACCGATAGTTCAAGTTAATTGTCTCGTGAATACAATATCATTCGTCTTATAGGCAGCAGTTCGAATAGAGTCAACAAAATTCAGCCAGTCACATCAGTCACATCAGTTCGAACAGTCAACCAGTCAAATAAATCCCATCGGCGACCACCACCAGCATTGGCACAAGCTCCATAATCGGTTGCATTTAAAGCACGAGAGTTATAAAAGACGCAAACATAAACGTCCAAACCATATCAGAGTTTTGATTTACGTTAGAAGTTATAACTAGTCAGGCAATCAATATATGATAATTTTTCAACCATACACATACTCGCGTAGGCATAATTAAGAATATCGTGACTACATGACCAAACAAATGCCCAAATAGCAGGGGAGTTCAATGAGAGAAGAACAAAACGACGAAGAAGAAGAAAAAAAACGGCCGAAACACTGTGCAAATTAAATTTGCATGGTGTTCAGATGCACAACACATTAACTGACCATGGATTATAAGGAGGGTATAAGGATTGTACAGACTTTCCGACCTTACTTGATGTGAAATGCGGCTACTTTCTCCAGTATGAAATTTATAGAACTAAACAACAGCAAATCTTGAAGGCTGACTTGTGATGGTCCTTGACGCGGCTTCTCTGAGACTAAGGCTCGCGGCGAGGAGCCGCGGCCCCAGCCTGCTTCCGTCCCTACTCACTGCCCCATCTTGTCTCCTCTGAGACTGAGGCTCGCGGCGAGGAGCCGCGGCCCCAGCCTGCTTCCGTCCCTGCTCACTGCCGAACTCTGTTCCTCTGAAACTTACTTGGACTATTTGGAAGCCTGGGCGCACTATCGGCAATTTGAAGATCGGTCCCGTCCTTGCTGCTCTGCTGTTCGATCTGCCGCCCCTTCACCCCTCTTGCAGGCCCTTTTATCAACTTTTTGCTTGAAAAATCAGGTCAGTTGCCAGATTGGCGCCTTGCTGCCGTGATTTTTTCTCCACTCGGTTTTAATATTCGATTCCCTTTTGCTGTCCTGTCATTGGTCCTTCTCACCCGGCTGCAACGGCCTGTGGATGCCTGCGGCGGCCGGAACTGCTGTCTACAGCGGCCCAGAGGCGGAGCTTGCTGCCGTGATCTGGGTCAGGATCCTGCGCAGAGGCTTCTGCCGAGCGCCGTACGTGACCCGGGCCGCTGGCCGGCGCTCACGCTTAATGGCGCCGCGCAGCTGCTGTTATGGTGTCCTTTAATGGGCCTGGTGCCTTAATAGCGACATCCTGGCGGTACACAGGTCGGAACGAGGGTATTTGTTGCCTGCGTGGGGGGCTTCAGCCGGCGTCTCCACTGTTGAAGTGTTTGGTGTGCACACGGCCGCCGTTCCTTCCATGTTCAATTTTAAAATTACACATAGCTTTTGCTTTTAGAATGTTTCTATTCTTCTGCTTATCTCTATACTTTCTTCTTTTTCCCTCTGTTTCTTTTGGACAATTCAAAATGTATCTCGCTACATTTACGCCATCACGTGTGTCTTGTCAAGGCGCTTCGAATCATATTCATGGTGACTGGGTTAGGTCAACTGATAAATTTGACCTAAGGTCAAGGTCAAGTGGTGACCCAAGTTGGTCATGTTGCATATTGGGAAACGTGTCTCGACGAGACAAACATATTGGTACCATTTTCTCTTCTCTATCTTCATTATGTCGATAGTTATTGCTAAAACCGTGTTGGCGGTCACAAAATTGACCTGACCTTAGGTCACCGATATTAGAAATCCGAGATACAAAAATTGTTGGTATCTATGACCTTATGAAGTCCTACAAGATTGAAACCGATCGGCGTAAAACTGTGGCTGTGGTACTACTGCAAACGTTTTGGAGTTGAGGTCATCACGTGACCTGGTCTGGTAACTTGACCTGAGATGACCTGAGGCCAAGAATTTTACATAATGCGGGAAGTTCATTTCTAAACAGGTATACAAAAAACGGCGGCGCTGCGCGCCGCCGTTTTTGCGCTATCCTCGAAAAACCGGAGGGGTGGGCGGATTTCGCCCCCCCTCCAGGGCGCGTGTTAAAGCAAATTGCAATCGAAAAATGCCAAAAGATAACACATTGTAACGGCTAAAAACTGTCTATCTCGGATAAAAAAGAGAAGTTTTTGACCCAAAAAAACTTTTAAAAAAAAACTTTTTTGGGGGAGGGGAAATTATCACAAAATCAAAATTTTATAAAATATTAAAAAAACCGGAAGATATGTCAGAGAACCATAAACTATCAAACTATCATGCCAAATTTTAAACTGATATCTATTTTTGACTGACTTATGACATCTAAAGTATGGGTAACTTATGACGTCATATTTTGAAATTGCGTTTTTTTTGTCTTTTATTCACTAGATACAGACACATAAATGCCACCACTGTATTTGTTAGACACAACTGGTCTAGTAACATGCCTTTTTTATTTATATTTAACAATTCCAAATTTTGACCATCGGTGACCTGAACTTGACCTGAAATTGACATTTACTTCACGTAAATGAAGTAAGGTGGTAAAATGACTATCACTATCCAATTATACGTGGCAAATAACTCATAAAACATGCATGCATGACTTTCGTAGATATTTTGAGCATAGTGACCTTTTGTGACCTGACTTTTACCTTGACTTTGGCCAACAACTTCACTTTAGCTCATGTGGGATATGTATCATACTTTGGCAGCACTTTGGGTGAAACTGGTGGCAATCGAAGGCTTTGGATGGAAGGTATGGCCCATAAACGCAAATACGCCGATTTTGACCTTTGACCTGACCGTGACCTGACATTTTACCTCACTTTGCCATTTTTCAGCATGCTTTAGATTCGTCTCAATGAAAGCTTTCGATTTCCGTCTTGTGCGTCTCGCTGCGATCATTGGTTCGGAAGATAATCAGGGGGCGTTTGACTCCCCCCTCAGTCAATGGCGTTCTGCTGAGACCCCAGTCCAGTTCTGCTGAGACCCCAGTTCTGCTGAGACCCCAGATAAGGCGACTGACTGACTTATTTCCATTTGACGGTTTCTGCCAGTCAGCCATGTGGTTTAGTTAACCCGCACCGTGCCGGTGCTCGGCGCCACCTCCACCGTGACGGGGAGGGGAGGGGTGTCTGAAGTCTGAACGTCCTCACCCTTCGAACTCGGTTACTATGTGAAGTAGGCGGAATCCAACACTTTTGTTCGATAGCTTGTCAAAAATCAGGTCGAAATTATTTTGGTCAGTTTTTGGTTCAGGTCAATATTGAGGTCACCAGGGGTCATAAAACGTGACATTTTCAAATTTTAGGACTTCGCTCCAGATATCTCAAAATATCTCGGAAACTATAATAGCTAGGAACAAACATAAAACGCAATCGAAATGCGGCCTCAGTAGCTCAATTTGTAAGGCATTGGTCTGGGGAGCGGGAATACCTGGGTTCGAATCCCGGTGCCGCCTTTTTCGGACCAGTTTCCACTGTCGACTAATTCAGGTGTGGGGTGGGCTCCCACATATTAGCCGTATTTTGAGCCCTTTTAGCTTATTTAGCACTTCATGGAATGTGAATCCCATGGAACCCATGGAACGGGATGGAAATGGGTGGGAATGGTGTCATTTTTGGAAATATAAAGGGTTGGAATGGGCTTGGGACAAACCATACCATTTTTTAGCACCACACAAAGTGCAATATGCTGAAACGGGTGGGAATGGGAGCCCCATCAATTATGATTTCGGATTTGTATTTGGATTGGAACGGGTTTGGGTGGCTGGCTGAATGGGCTGGAACGGGATGGGGGCTGGAAATGTATCTCATGAAGGGCTCCAGGCGTGGCCTTGGGAGGAGCAGGATGCCCCTTGTAATTGAGCGCCAATGACCCGTTGGGGTGAGAGAATAACACAAAAAATGAAAATGCAATCGTCATTAGTGCTCAAATTTTGGCTTTGGTCAATAGTTTATGTTCGGCCGTCATCAAATATCAAAAACATTATTTATGGGGATATACAAATCGTTAGCATATTCCTATCTAATAAAGGGGGCAAAAATCGTACGAATGCACATGTTCGGAGACGTCTCGACGAGAAAACACAGTGGCGAGGGTCTTACCTCTCTATCTTATTCAATCAAACGTAATTGGCAAAAACGAGTTGGCGGTCTCAGTTGGCTCAGATGGCCTTGTAGGGGTCACTGACCTGACCATATGACTTTGTAGGGGTTACTGAGTAAAAGTTGTACCAAAGTTATCAAGAATGACCTATAATAACATGATCTTGAAATAATTGGTCTGATCCGATGGGTATTCACTGAATATATCGCATTTGCCGATTTTAACATTGACTTATAATGATCACCTGATCGAACTGAGCTTACACTGATACAAGTTTTTACTCCCCCAAGGGAGTATATGTTGGGATTTGTCTATTTGTCCACCCCCTTACTCCATAACTACCAGGTTATACACCAGAATTGCTCCCCCATTAATCCCAAGTAACTCCCCATTTCCTCAATAACTCCGAGGTTAAGGTTACTCCTCGTAGATATTCTTATCTTACTCCATGAGTGCTCTATACTTACTTCCCTAGTTCCCCAATGTTACTCCGTTACTCCGTTAACTCTTGGGTTATTCCCCCTAGATACTCCGCACATACTCCGAAGTTACTCTTGGGTTACTCCCCATACTGAGATAATTGTTTATTCCCTCGGGGGAGTATGTTTGGATTTGTATATTTGTCCACCCCCTTACTCCATAGCTACTCCGGTTATACACCAGAATTACTCCCCCATTAATCCCAAGTTACTCCCCCATTAATCCCAAGTTACTCCCCCATTCATCCCAAGTTACTCCCCCATTAATCCCAAGTTACTCCCCCATTCATCCCAAGTTACTCTCCCATTAATCCCAAGTGACTCCCCCATTAATCCCAAGTTACTCCCCCAATTCCACCGTAACTCCGAGGTTACTCCCCCTAGATACTCCGTACATACTCAGTCGGTACACCCTTGTGATGCCCTCTCGTTACGCCGAATGTACTCCGTCCGACACGATTAGTGTTAAAATCCAGTAACAGGCAAAACATGTTTATTGCAAGTTAACTCGTACAGACAAACATAATTGACATGAACAGTAAATGTCGAGCGACCTGTCTCGCTGACGGCGGTGTCTCGCCTACAAAAGGTGAAAAGCAACGTGTAAAGGTCTATCGCAAGTTATCTTGCACAAGAACGAACAAAACGTGACTGATAAGTGACAAGCCTAACTCGCCGACGGCGGCTCCTCCAAACGGTGAAAACGTATGAACAGCTCAACACCAATGAACATCGCATCACGCATCACGCATGAACCCGACACATCTTACGGGCTTCCGCCAGTGAGTTCCTGTATCACATTTCTTGTCTGTGGGTTTGGCCGCGTTTCTGATAATATTGTGTACATATATCAACACAGTATACCACAACACAGCATCACCGTCGACTTCACCGTCGACGTCTTTTGATGGAAGACAAACATAGATACTCATAGAAGCAGATTCGCCTCCGCGAGCTCTGTTGACCGGGCGACCTCGTGGCCTTCGATGTAACCGCGTTCCCGGCCGCCGGCTCCATCGTATGGATGTTTTGGTTCGTTGAAGCCGATTCTGTCTCATGCAGTAGAGTGTCTTGGCCCAGCAGACTCAAGAACGAGTCCGCACCTCCTCTGTGGAGCAAAAGCAAGCACCAAAATATAAATTTAAACAATATGAATTAATACACAATACTCTAAGTGGCTTTAACTGGGGTCTCAGCCGAACGCCATTAATTCTGGTGTATAACCGGGGGGGGGGGGGGCGTTAAACTTCCCCCTGGTTATCTTCCGAACCTATGGTCGCAGCGAAACGCGCAAGGCGGCATTCGAAAGCTCTCAATGAGATGAATCTAACGGATGCTAAAACAAATCAAAGTGAGGTCAAATATCAGGTCACGGTCATGGGCCCCTAGCCAGCACAGAGGGGCCCCTGGGCAGGTAGAGAGGCCCCTGAGCATGTCGACAGGGCGACAAAGCGGCCAGTGCAGTCCCTTGCCAGGCCAAAGGGCCCCTGAGTAGGTTTGAGGGCCCCTGGACAGACCAGAGGGCCCCTGGGCAGTTAAAAGGGCCTCTGTGCAGGTCAGATGGGCCCCTGACAAGACCGAAAGGGCCCCTAGGCGGGTAAGAAGTGCCCCTGAACATGCCAAATTGGCCTCTAGCCAGCACGGAGGGGCCTCAGGGTAGGTCGGAGGGTCCCTTGAGCATCTCGGCAGGGCGACAAACCAGCCACCGCAGTCCGACCAGGAGAGTCGCTGGACAGAACGGAGGGGCTCCTTGGGCAAGTCAGAGGGCCCCTGGCTAGTCCAAAAGGGTTCCTGGGCCGTTCGGAAGGGCCCTTGAACATGCCGGATGAGTTCTTAGCCAGACTGGAGGGGCCGCTGGGCAGGTCAGAGGGGCCCCTGAGCATGTCGACAGGGCGACAAAGCAGCCAGTGGAGTCCCTGGCCAGGTCGGAAGGACCTCTGAATAGGCCGGATGGGTCCCTTGACACACAACAGGGACTTCTTGGAAGGTCAGAGGAGTTCCTGGTCAGACCGAAAGGGTCAAAAGGTCGTAGAGATCCCAGATGAAGATTAAATACAAAGAGGACTTTCTCCACAAGAAAAAATATTAAAAGCGGAGCTTTCGGGTATATTGTAGCACTCTTCGTCAGGGTGTTACAATTTACCCGAAAGCTCCGATTTTAATTTGTCTTGTAGAGTATCTTGTAGAGTATCTTTGTACGCTTTGTATTTAATATATATCACCCACTCCACAACATGTCTTGTCGTGTATCCCAGTAAGTCCCTGAACAGATCGGAAGGGCGTTGAAAAGGTCGGAGGGGCCCTAGATAGACGATCTGAAGGGACCCTGGGCATTTGAACAGTAAGAATGCAGTTGTCCAGGGAATACAACTCAAAATTTCGCCCCACGCCGCGGCGCAATTTAACTACAAATTCAATTATATGCGGGTTATGAAAAACCCGTCCCGTTTCTCGGCGCATTTATGTGTTATGTTGCTACTTTCCTATATAATTGGGCAAAATAGTTCACTTTAGCACCTTCTTTTATCACACTTGTAAACGCACAATTACATTTTTAGAGGTCCGCACCATACGTAATGCGACGCATTGATGATACAATTTTCGCACCGCTCCGCAGCGCATTTAAAAAAAAACAAGTTCCAGATGTTGAGCTTAAAAAAAATTTCAAGTTGGTATAGCTGATTCCAAATTGATGTCGCTGGTTCCAAAGTTGAAAATTAATATGGCAGTTTGCTAACTCCAGCTCCTAGAAGTTGGTATGGCCCATGCCATACTGTCATACTGCATTTTCCATCATTGTAACGTGCCTTTTCATCCGTTTTGTTTGGCCCTTTCAAAGCTCGGGAACGGGGCTCTTTCGAGGCGCCCCCCCCCCCCCCTCCTGGACGAAATCCTGGTTACGTGCCTGGTGAAGCTATACACAGTTGGAAAACTGTGCACATGTCTTGTCAGCTGTGGCCACTGGTGGCGCTGGTGTCTTCATCTGTCGGTAACTCTGTGCACCTGTGTTGTCAGCTGTGGCCATTGGTGGCGCTGGTGTCGTCATCTGTCGGTAACTCTGTGCATCTGTGTTGTCAGCTGTGGCCACTGGTGGCGCTGGTGTCATCTGTCGGTAACTCTGTGCATCTGTGTTGTCAGCTGTGGCCATTGGTGGCGCTGGTGTCGTCATCTGTCGGTAACTCTGTGCATCTGTGTTGTCAGCTGTGGCCACTGGTGGCGCTGGTGTCATCTGTCGGTAACTCTGTGCATCTGTGTTGTCAGCTGTGGCCACTGGTTGCGCTGGTGTCATCTGTCGGTAACTCTGTGCACCTGTGTTTTCAGATGTGGCCACGGCTGGCGCTAACGGTCCTGGCGCTAGTATCGCCATCGCTGGGAGATACCCCTGCGAACTGCACGTTTGAGGATATCGCGGGCAACTGGAATTTCTACGAAGGACTACCAGTTAGTAACGGTAGCATCCATTGTCCCACTCACAGTAAGTATCGCTCTTGTAGTGCATACCATACGCAGTTGCTAACTCCTTTCCTGGGGAAACTAAGTACTAAGCACTTAACCATATTCCCTGCGGGGCAGATTCTGCCCCCCGGTAGTTTTTCACTTGCCGTTTCTAAACCGTTAGGTCTAGCGTCCTGAAACTTTGTGACCTTTCCCAAAATTGAACGGCGCGTGTTGTGCCGATATTTTTTAAAAAATCGGTCCAGCAGAGGCGGTTCCAAGCTCCTGTTTTGGGGAGGGTGTTACGAATGCGGTTTTTCGGCGCATACTTCCTTCGTGGTTTGCAGTGCAATAAATGCGTCAGAATCAATTCCAATGCAATATGCATCATAGATACTGGGATTGTACATATTTTGGGGGCAGAGGCGCACTCAGGATAAAAAATGGAAGGCGATACCCATCTTCAAATTAGGTCCAACTTCAAATTAGTAAGATGATAAAAGCGTTACGCGCATGGTGCCCCCCCCCCATGTTTTTCCCTGAATCCGCCTATGCGCAATATATCAAATTTAACAAATTACAGCATATAATTCCCACATGTGACGTTCATGACGTCCCAAAAAATCACGAACAGCGCATATGTTTTCTTTTTCAGATAATCCCCCCCATTTTACATTCCCTGAATACGCCTATGATTTTTTTCTTCTTAGAATATATTAAAGACCAGTACATTTGAAGCTCAAAAACGTTTGGGGCATGAAAATCGGTCGAGCCACATGGCTGCAATGACCTTTCAAAAAACATTTTTTTGCCCCCTGGCCCCCATTCTTGAACAAAACAAAAATTTCGGGGTCCAGAAAGAGAGATCTTGTCATGACGCATCAAATGGCGCTTTCCCATCGAAATCGACCAAGCGGTTCTCGAGATCTCTGGGGGGGGGGCAGAATCTGCCCCCTCCCCCCGCAGGTTAACGTATTTCTGTCCGCCCGCAGGGAATAGGGTTAAAAGGCACAAGAAATGATTATACATATGCATATAAGTACATCCAAGAACACTGTTGAAATATATGCTTGTCCAATCAAACTTCTGAGCCGCTCTAATGTAAGTCTAGAAGTCTAGTCTAGAAGTAAGTCTAGTCCAGAAGTTCTCCGTATATTCAGCGGTTAATTTGTTCCTCCAAGCAAGAACTGTTTTGAAGATACCTCGAATTTTGCTTTTATAAACTTGTGCAGAGTTGTTACAATTGGTGCCTACATCGTTGCAGACGCCTTCACTAAGAAGTTCGCTGTTCTGCTGGAGTATCCAGACACAGCGCAGGATCAGTTTGGCAACCTCGGAACATGGACCATCATCTACAATCAGGTAACTGCAACTCAAATCAGGTAACTCAAATCAGGTAACTCAAATCAGGTAACTCAAATCAGGTAACAAATCAGGTAACTGCAACTTTTCGAGTCCCTTCATTGGGTAAAATATAATTGTGATCAATCAAATGCAGATTGGATCGAAACATACTGAGCATCGATGTATTATGAATAAACAATACTTAGTTTTGTCATGCCCAAATGAGTGTTTATTACCATGTTGTGCAGTCATCCTTTTATGTAAAGATATACAATTATATGACCAATAAAGTTAAGTTTTTCGCCTAGTTTCATCAGTCCAGAGGCTGTTCCTTTTTACTGAAACGTA
>JAXIVJ010009269.1:47500-51794 GCA_036785665.1 Chirona hameri
ACTGACCTGAACCTGTCTACTGACATGTCCTTTCCACTCTTTCCACCTGTGGAGATGCAAATTTACCCGACACTGTGTCCAGTCCACTAACCTCCCCCATCCCCCCTTCCCCCCACCCCCCACCCCGCCCCATCTGCAGAGATGCCGCCTCGCTCCACCTGTCCCGGGTATACAGCATGGTCAGCCTCCATTCCCTTCCCGCAGAGATGCAGCATCGCTCCACCTGTCCAGGGTATACGGCATGGTCAGCCTCCATTCCCTGCCCGCAGAGATGCAGCATCGCTCCACCTGTCCAGGGTATACGGCATGGTCAGCCTCCATTCCCTGCCCGCAGAGATGCAGCATCGCTCCACCTGCCCAGGGTATACGGCATGGTCAGCCTCCATTCCCTGCCCGCAGAGATGCAGCATCGCTCCACCTGTCCAGGGTATACGGCATGGTCAGCCTCCATTCCCTGCCCGCAGAGATGCAGCGTCGCTCCACCTGTCCTGAGTATATAACATGGTTAGCCTCCATTCCCTGCCCGCAGAGATGCAGCGTCGCTCCACCTGTCCTGAGTATACGGCATGGTCAGCCTCCATTCCCTGCCCGCAGAGATGCAGCGTCGCTCCACCTGTCCCGGGTATACGGCATGGTCAGCCTCCATTCCCTGCCCGCAGAGATGCAGCGTCGCTCCGGTGGCCACCTGTCCCGGGTATACGGCATGGCCAGCCTCCATTCCTTGCCCGCAGAGATGCAGCATCGCTCCACCTGTCCAGGGTATACGGCATGGTCAGCCTCCATTCCCTGCCCGCAGAGATGCAGCATCGCTCCACCTGTCCCGGGTATACGGCATGGTCAGCCTCCATTCCCTGCCCGCAGAGATGCAGCATCGCTCCACCTGCCCAGGGTATACGGCATGGTCAGCCTCCATTCCCTGCCCGCAGAGATGCAGCATCGCTCCACCCTGTCCAGGGTATACGGCATGGTCAGCCTCCATTCCCTGCCCGCAGAGATGCAGCATCGCTCCACTTGTCCCGGGTATACGGCATGGTCAGCCTCCATTCCTGCCCGCAGAGATGCAGCGTCGCTCCACCTGTCCCGGGTATACGGCATGGTCAGCCTCCATTCCCTGCCCGCAGAGATGCAGCATCGCTCCACCTGTCCAGGGTATACGGCATGGTCAGCCTCCATTCCCTGCCCGCAGAGATGCAGCATCGCTCCACCTGTCCCGGGTATACGGCATGGTCAGCCTCCATTCCCTGCCCGCAGAGATGCAGCGTCGCTCCGTGGCCACCTGTCCCGGGTATACGGCATGGCTAATCCGAGGCCTCGCTTCACCTCCGTCTCGGACCTGTACCAAATGGACCGGTTACCGCGCATCTGGGACTGGAGAAACGTCAACGGCGTCAGCTACGTCTCCCCCCGTTAGGTAAGACGTGTTGGATACATCGGCATCCAACATGTCGGGTGGCATGCATTTTATAATCTCCTTCGTCAAATAGGACTTGGTGGAAAGATTCAGCATGTCGGGTAGGATGTGCTATATAATCGCCCCCGCCAGGTAGGACATGTTGAACGCATCCAGCATGTCAAGTACGCTGTGCTGGAGGCGGCTTTTGTTTAGGGATGTTACCCGCGCGGCGCTGGGGTCTCCAGCCGAACGCGCGGCGCTGGGGGGTAAATTTTACCCCCCCCCATCGTATCTTCCGAACAATAACCGCAGCGAGACGCGCAATGCGGCGATCGGAAGCTCTCAACGAGAGGAATCGAATGCATACTCGAAATTCTTAAAATAAGGTCAAATGTCAGGTCACGGTCAGGTAAAATGTAAAATGTAAGTATTAGAGTTTTTGGGGCTATACTTTCCATCCAAAGCCTTATATTGCAACTATTATGTCACAAAGTGCTCCAGAGTGTATAATGCATTTCCCGCATAAGTAAAAGTGAAATTGTAAGCAAAGGTCAAGGTCAAGGTCAGGTCACACAAGGTCACAGGTCTACGAAAGCCATGCGACACATGTTGTATGGGTTATTTTACACGTATAATTCGATAGAAGCAGCCATTTTCACAGCCTGACATCATATAATCGTCCTCAGGTCAAGGTCAGGTCACAATAAGGTCAAAATTGAATTGATTAATCTAAATAAGCATTGCATGTTTCTAGACTAGTTTTGTCTTCGAAATACAGTGGTGGCATTTATTTGTCTGTATCTGCTCAGTAAAAGCCAAAAAAACGCAATTAAAAAAAATGACGTCATGAGTTACTTGTTCTTAGAGAGCCATAAGTCAGTCCAAAAATAAATATTTTTTTTTTGAAATTTGGTTTGAACATCGTTCATACTCGGTTCTCTAATATATCTTCCGTTTTTTTGAAAATCTTCAAACAAAAAACTTTTGTGAAATTCTTCCCCAAAAATCAGTTTTTGCATTTTTGGGGTCAAAAAACCCAAAATTTTGAAAATCCGAGATAGCCATGTCAAAGACAATGTGATTTCCCTTCTTTTGACGCCTTTTATTTGCAATATGTAGTAACACGCCATTTTCTACGATTTTGCAAACATTTAACGTTTTTTCACCAAAAATGACATGGCATGACGTCACTAAAATGTCATTATCTGCCACAAATTTTCACCAATTTAAAAAAAAAAATGGCAGAAGACGTAGAATTGATGCACCATAAGCTACCGTAAGTTTCACTTTGATATCTGTCATAGTTGTCAAGTTATGGAGAAAATCCGGAAAGGGGGGTAAAATTTACCCCCCCAGCGCCGCGCGGGTTAAACTGCCTGTCAGGCATCACCTTATGTCGTCCTTGTGCTGCATGTCACACATAACGCGGTAAAAAGACATGTCTGAGACAAGTCATTGGTCCCTTCAGCTTTGTCTCGCCTGACACCCATGAGATGAGACTTGCTTCGTGAGACACGTAAAACTTTCACTTCCAAATTCTGCCGGACGCCAGGATTGCTTGATCTGGTGGTGGGGTCAGGGCCTGCGCAACAAGCTATGCTTAGCCCGGGGCCTGACCTCGGAAATCATACATTCAAAAAACATTCGGACTAAATTTATTAAGAAAAATGTCAGGTGACAAGGTCAAAATTATAAATAAAATAATAATAACAAAGTTATGTTGCTGAACCAGTTTTGCATCCGAAATGCAGCAGTAGCATTCATTTTTTCGTAGTTGGTCATTACAAACCCATTACAAAAGTCATGAGTTGCCCATACGTTAACCCTCGCCCTACGGGGGGGGGGGGGCTGACAGCCCCCCTGAGGTTTGTCTTGAATAGCTTTTTACACGTGAGGCACATATTTCTGACATTTTTGATAGCTGAGTTTACAACAACTATACGTATGCTGTACAAATTTAATTGAAATTGGTAAGCAGTTTGGGAGATAATCATGTTTCGATGACGTCATGTTGGTGGAAAAAAGGAAAATAGTAGAAAACAGAGTTTTAAAGGAAATTGCAAACGCAAATCACCAAAGATACAAAATGGCATTATCTTTAAAATGACAATCTCGGATTTTCAAAATTTTGGATTTTTGACACCTAAAATGGAGAAGAAAAAAATCACACAAAATAAATTTTTCAAAGATGTTAGAAAAACCGGAATATATGTGAGAGAACTGAGTATGGACAATACCCATACCAAATTTAGAAGCAATGTCTTAATTTTTCACTGAGTGATGCTTCCCTAAGTGTAAGAAACTGATGACGTCATTTTTATAACTTTTTGGACTTTTTTTAACAAGATTCGAAGAAATAATTACATTTTCTCTTATTTCTGAGCAAAAATTGGTCTTGGAACATGCCTTTTTATTTACATTTATCAATTTCTAATTTTGAGGTTTTCTGAAGAGCAAACTCGCTGTACTGGACGTGGTAAATCCGAGGTCATTTACTTGACCTGGAAGGTCACCCGTTGACCTGAAACCTAAAAATCTCGTAGTTATATTCCTCTCACGACTGGCAACATGCTGGTTCTTACCGAATTGCTCTAAGTTGCTTGGTTTGGAGTTTAACATGGGGGGGGGGGGGGGGGGGCTGTCAGCCCCCCCGTAGGGCGAAGTGATACCGAATTGCTCTAAGTTGCTTGGTTTGGAGTTTAACAGGTGAGGGGGGGGGGGGGGGGGGGGGGGCTGTCAGCCCCCCCGTAGGGCGAAGGTGAAAAAAGCTCCCATATGGCGAGGGTTAAAAGTCATAAGTCAGTCCAAAATGGTGATATTGTTTTGAAATTTGGTTTTGGAATTGCACATATATGGTTCTCTGATATATATAATATAATATATCTATAATATATTATATAT
>JAXIVJ010009270.1:0-35000 GCA_036785665.1 Chirona hameri
AGAGAGAGAGAGAGAGAGAGAGAGAGAGAGAGAGAGAGAGAGTGAGAGAGAGAGAGAGAGAGAGAGAGAGAGAGAGAGAGAGAGAGAGAGAGAGAGAGAAGAGAGAGAGAGAGAGAGAGAGAGAGAGAAGAGAGAGAGAGAGAGAGAGAGAGAGAGAGAGAGAGAGAGAGAGAGAGAGAGAGAGAGAGGAGAGAGAGAGAGAGAGAGGACGAGAGAGAGAGAGAGAGAGAGAGGAGAGAGATGAGAGAGAGAGAGAGAGAGAGAGAGAGAGAGAGAGAGAGAGAGAGAGAGAGAGAGAGAGAGAGAGAGAGAGAGAGAGAGAGGAGAGAGAGAGAGAAGAGAGAGAGAGAGAGAGGAGGAGAGAGAGAGAGAGAGAGAGAGAGAGAGGACGGAGATAGAGATGAGAGAGAGACGAGAGAGGAAAAAGAGAGAAAAAAGAGAAAAACACAGCTTACAACACTCAACAGCCATACAACACTCCAATTTCAACACTCAGTAAGGAAAGGTGTGAAGTTGAAGCTCGTATCTACAACGGGTTAGAGAATGGGAACCGATTCCCTTTTGAAAGCCGAGTCATGCTGAAAGCCAAAACAAGCCCCCCCCCCCCACCAGAACCAATGCCTGGAGCCGCCCTGGTGAGTAAACAATTTAGAAAGTTTCCAAAATGTGCCTCAAGAATATTAGGAAAAGTTAAAAAGTTTGAAGGCCGTATCTTTACTCGTTTGTGGACAGGAGCGACAGACCCTTAGGGGGATCTGTTTTTTAGCCACCCCCCGACACTAATAGGGTTAACCCCAACAATCTAAATACAAATGTTCCCGCTTTCTTTCTGTGGGTTTCATATATGAATTTGAGATGAAGAATCAGTTCGAAAATCGTGCTTGAAATGCAGGATTTTAACATGGGACCCTATAGGCTAGTAGGAAAAGTTAAGCACATGCTACCATATGACTTTGACCCCCGAGTTCCAGAACATGCTGGGGCCTCTGGCAAGCCTTGGTCCCTTGGCAGGTCTGAGAAGACCCCATGTCGTCCTATATGCCCCATGACTCTATAAGCCGTTTTGGGAAGGCCTTTGCCAGGTTCGAGGGCCCTAGCTATACCTGATTGGAACCTCCATCGGTCTTAGAGAGCCTTATGTCAGTACGAGAGGACCTAAGTCTAAAATATATATCACCGTCCATCACTGCCTCTTGTACTGGCGACTTCGCATAACTGCGACCTTCGGGTACCGCTCTAGTCAAGAGGCGGACCAAGTGGACCGCTCTAGTCAAGAGGCGTACCAAGTGGCTGACGGCTTGTCTCTTACAATCACACTCATTGTTTGTTCAAAGTCACAATGCACAGTGGTGTATTCAGCTGAGAACAGAACTCGAGTGTTTTCCACGTGATGTCGAGACGGGTCTTCATCCATGTTATCCGTGACTAAGGTGGATTGATCACGGGTAATAGAGCAACGGGTAGAACAGTAAGGAATCTAACGCCCAAATGATAGACCTAAACAAGTACAAGTAAGAGCTTTAAGAATCAGAACCTTCAATTTGCTCATAATGTTCCAGCATTACCAGCAATACAATTATGTTTTACAAGATAAATTAAGGTCAGGGTGATCAAAAGTGGAGAGGCATATCAGTTTAGGTCATTTGGGGAAAAATATAGATCTAAATTCCAATACTAAAGAACCCAAAACTTGCAAAAACAAAGCACACATATTGGAAAACAAGGGCATCCAAGAATGCCAATGCAACAACAAAGACGAGCTACATTCGCATATTGTTGGCATAGCTGTGCCATATTTGTCTCTTTTATTATTACTAAAGTAATGCCGTTTGGTTTTCGCCTAATTTGTTTTCCTTGTGAGGAATATGTGATATGTATTTTTACATCTCTGATCGCAGCTGTAATATATAGTAGGATGGCCCTGGACCATTGGCGTCGACTTTTAAAGACGCCTCGTACAGGGGACAAGGGGCTTTTGGGTCAGGATTTGTGTTGAAACCATTGATTTTGTTAAGCAAGGGAAATTTGATAGAGTAAAAGGTACCCAAAGACGAGAAAAGCTCAAATCCGCAAGAACAAAATTGAATAAGAGGGGTCCCTCAAAGGTAAAGAAGTTTGGGACTAAAGATGGGGTATAAGCTGGGCAAAGGAAAACGGTGACGCTTCGCGCCACCGTTTTTCGTTTTTCCTTATCTCTGAAAAACATTGGAGATGTCAGATGTGCAAAGGCAAACCATAGGTATAGGAACGGGGGAAGGGGTAGGGGCGGAAGAAAGAGGGGCAGGGTAGCTGCCCCCCCCCCCAGTCAAGAAGGTTTGGGAGCCAATATTTGTGTTTGCTCCCAATAAATTTGCAATGAGGAAAACATGGTGGAAATATGTTTGTTTTATTTTTTGACCGTGAAAAGAAATTGACCCGAGAGACATCAAGGAGCCCTCGAACAGCCTGAGGGAACCCTCGGTCGGACCTCGTAGTTATCAGTGAGCTCTCGGTCAGCACTGAAGGGACGCTCGGTCTGCCTGAGGAGCCCTTGGTCGGCGTGAGGGGGCACTCAGTCAGCCATTGGGGGCCCTCAGTTCGCCTGAGATGGCCCTCAGCCGGCCCTATGGAGCCCTCAATCGGCCTGAGGGGCCATTGGTATGCCCGATGGGGCCCTCAGTCGGCCTCAGATGGCCCTTAGCCTCCCCGTG
The DNA here is from genome assembly GCA_036785665.1 of Chirona hameri. NCBI lineage: Eukaryota > Metazoa > Arthropoda > Thecostraca > Balanomorpha > Balanidae > Chirona > Chirona hameri. Next base: position 2,691 of record JAXIVJ010009270.1, read on the forward strand.
GGGCTCTCAGTCGTCATGAGGGCCCTCAGTCTGCCTTAGGGAGCCCTCAGTCGGCCTGAGAAGGCCCTCAGTCGGCCTGAGAGAAACTCGGTTGGCCTGAGGGGCCCCTCAGTCGGCCTGAGTGACATTCAGTCAGCCTGAAGGGGCCCTCAGTCAGTCTGAGATGGCCCTCAGTCGGTCTGAAGGGTCCTTGGTTGTCCTAGGATAGCCCTCAGATGGCCTGAGAGGCCTTGAGTCAGCTTGAGGGACCCTTGGTCGTCCTAGGAGAGCCCTCGGATGGTCTGAGGGGCCTTCAGTCAGCCTGAGGGGCCTTCGGTCTGAGGGCCCTCAGTCAGTCTGAGGGGCCCTCAGTCGGTCTGAGGGGTCCTTGGTTGTCTTAGGATAGCCATCGGATGGCCCGAGGGGCCCTCAGTCAGCATGAGGGGCCATTGGTCGTCCGGGGATGACCCTCGGATGGCCTGAGGGGGTGCTTAGTCGGCCTGATAGGACCCTCGGCCGGCTTGAGAGGCCCCTCAGTCGGCCGTAGGGGGAGGGAGGCCTTAGTGGGCCTGCCATGGCTCTCAACCAGCCCGATTGGGCCCTCAATCGGTCCTGAGGGGATATCGGTCGGCCTGAGGAGCCTTTGGTGGACCTGAGGAAGCCTTCGATCGATCTGAAGGGCCCTGGGTCGGCCTGAGTGGCCTTCAGTCGGCTCGAGGACGAGGGTTTTCGATTACCACTGCCCCGTTCAACAACTTTCGCTGACGGCGCCCTCAAGGGGAGTATGGCGCCCTTTTTGCGGAATGTGTAGCGAAATTCGAAACACGAAACCAAACTGGAAACATAGATCCACCACTGGTTGAACATGAGCAGGGACGTAGCCAAGGGGGAGAGGGAGGGGGTACGGGGCCGATCCCCCCCCCCCCGAGCAAAACAAAAGTACACTAGATAAAATGTGACCTGCTGAGAACCCGATCCCCCCCCCCTGGCTGAGCAGCAAAATTTGATTCTACTACTGACGTGTAGTAGTAGTAGTAGTAGTAGTAGTAGTAGTACTTTATTAAAGGCCATCCACATCAACTGTGGCTATTCCGGCCGTCTCGTCAGTAAAATGGGACAATGACATGCATGTAAAAATTCACACTCGTACCGAACGCAGACATACACAGGCCAACTATGACATGACTATAAGAAACATGACAAAAACGGATGAATGCCAAAATGACACTAAAACACTAAAAACGCACGGATTAAGAGCCACCGAGATCACGCAGGTAAGCCTTGTTCTAAAGTGCGCTCCCTTCAAGCCCCGAACGTCCGCTGGCAACTCGTTCATCTGCTGTGGGACCCTGTACATAAATCGACGCCGCCCGGCCTCTGTGCGGATAGCGGGTAACTGTAGGAGATGATCCTGTCGGGTTGAGCGGGCATGAACAGGATTGTCTCGGTTGGCACAGATCTGGCGGGCGATGCACTCAGGTTCTTTGGCACTTATGATTTTGTGAAGCAGGCATAAGGATTGATAGTGGACAAGTTGGGGGGATTCGAGCCAGCCGAGTGCATCTCGCACATCAGACACATGATCAAATTTACGCTTGCCTGAGATGCCCGGGCAGCGAAGTTCACAATCTTTTGGATAGCGGCAAGATTCTTGGCAGTGCCATTCCCATATACTGCAAGGCAGTAGCGGATGTGCGAGATGACCAAAGCTGTAACAATTTCAGGAAGGGTCTCGGGAGGAAGGTAATGACGAAGGTGGGAAAGGGCAATTAGGATACCACAGCACTTACGCGAGAGGGCTCGAACATGTGCGTCCCAGGACAGATGCCGGTCAAAAATAAGACCGAGATTTTTCACTTTATTGCTAGGCGTCAGACATGTATCACGGTAAGTGACATTGATAGTTGGGAGATTGCGCAAAACAGGAACCGAAAACGATAAACTCAAATTTGGAAACGTTAACTTAAGTCCGTTCAAGTGGAAATAATCGCCGAGACACGACAGAGAGTGCTCCAGGCGAGAGGCAAGGTTCGGTATCGCAGATTTTGGGCCTGAAACAATGACCTGAGTGTCGTCGGCATACTGCACGACTTGTGCGCCGCCGGCGTACAGACTCAGGTCATTGGCAAACGCGCAGAAGAGGACAGGACCAAGGCTAGAGCCCTGGAAGACGCCCTGATTTATTGCCTGACGGGAAGAGGCACTAATACGACCATCAGAGCCAGTGATGCTAACACTCTGAGTGTGACCGCCAATATAATTTTTGAACCAGGTTGTGTCGACTCCCAGCAACTGAAGTTTTTCTAACAATTTATCATGATTGATGACATCGAAACATTTACTCAGGTCAATCAAGCACAAGAAAGAGATATGACCTTGATCAGTGGCCGAAAGTATGCTGTCCGTGACAAATGAGAGAGCCGTCTCGGTAGAGTGCCGGGCCGGAAACCGTGCTGGGATGGAGATAGAAGTTTGTTGGAGTCGAGGTAATAGTATAGCTGACGCTGGACCGTGTGCTCTACTAGTTTGGCAATGACTGGAAGTAGTGTTATGGGTCGGTAGTTTGAAGGATTAGTAGGATCTCAGGATTTTTAGATAGGATAGACGAGGGAGTGTTTCCAGGCGGCGGGGATACCATTGGATACGATGCAGAAATTGACTAGATGAAGCATGATGTGGCCGATAGAGTTGAAAGATAGCTTGGAAATCCGAATGCAAAGCCCGTCGGGACCGCGGGCAGGTGAGTTATGCATGGAGGAAATGATTTGGTGGAGGGTTCTGAGGCTGATGGGACCGAGATGGAGTGCGCATGCCCCTACTCTCGGGAGGCGAGTAGGGAGCTCCGGGGCGGGCCTTGGGATTTCGTGCCCACCCCCCTGATAAAAATCCTGGCTGCGTGCCTGAACGTGAGTTGAGCCCCCCTCCCCCCAACTGATTTAGCAAAACTACACCCATGTTGAAAAGGATAAAATAAGCTCCAAATTGCTGGTCTACGTATGCCTCTATGACATCTCATTTGGGGAATACAGGCCAATGACAAATACAGGCCAATGACATTTGTCTCAATTTTTCCCGATCACCCTGTACATTACAGGTAAAATGCAGGTATCTGATGTTTGGGTATCAGGAAATATCGTGGGATTCTGCGCTAAGACCCAACTCAAAATGTATTCAAGACGAAGGCATGCTGGTCCGTAGTACTTAACTGGTAAACACATGGAAGGAGCAACAACTAACAATGACATATTTATGAAGATCGTTGATTTATATAAAGCATAAACACTCGACCATTCTACCATTATTATCAACTACCATTCATTGTCTTTCTATACATCATTAGTGCAACGCAACATTTACAGGGAATACTACACCATTAACATTAGTTTTTAACAGAGATAGACAGATTGTCGGGAGTACTAAGAAATATCAAAATCTGAAATGTTTCCTTCCAAAACGACCTAGTTGCTGAGTTTCAACGCAAAAACCGTTCGGTTTATTGGGTTTGATTTTAAATGGACAAATCTTGTGACGTTTCGCATACGTCATCACTACTCCACTGTGATTTCAACCGCACTTCGTTTTCGCTATTTGAAACAACCGCCACCGAAACGCATCATGTGTTTGACAACATAATTGCAAGGGAGGCTCCTTCCTCGTCTGGCGCAGCCACTCGTTCAAAATCCGTTTTACGAAGCTGATTAGTCTAGTTTGCGCTATCGCCGCTGTTGGGTCCAAGGCAAACACGATAAATATGAAGCATCATGTGACTTTAGCTTTTAAGAAAATAATGTGGTTAATGTTGAACCGATTTCCAATTGAAAATTACCAAAAGATGCTTCGTGAAAATACTTTTTTATGGGTGGCTCGTCGCGGTACCTGCAATATATCGATTCAATTTAGACAATGTTTGTTTTTGCTTGACGTTGGCTTCCGTAAAGTTGATGACCTAGAAATATTATTGGCCATAACTGTATCAATTTTAATTGGATTTCTAATTTAAAATAATGCCGACACTCGTCTTAAAAAGACATCTTTTGATGGGTGGTTCATACTTGTGACTGCAATGTTTGCTGCAACAGAAGCACATCCAGTTTGTATTGATACCTATAATACACGTGACTTCAGGTTTTGAGTAAATAACTTAAAAAAGATGCTTCTTGAATAGACACATTTGTTGTGGGTGGCTGGTCGCGGTACCTGCAGTATATCGATTAGCTTTTGACAATGTTTGTTTTTGCTTTACGCTGACTTGAGTTTTTATGAGCTAAAAATATCATCGGCCATAACTTTGTCAATTGCCATTGGAGTTCCAATTAAAATAATGCCGCCACTCATCTTGAAAAGGCGCATCTTTTGATGGATGGTTCGTACCGGTAGCTGCAATGTTCGCTGCAGTAGAAGCACATCAATATATTTATTTACACACATAAACACATTTATGGGTATAGCACATATATTTATGCACATACACATTTATGAGTATGTGACTTCAGGTTCACGCAACGCCACTCCAACTCCACTCATGCAACGCCATAGTGCAAACATTCACATTTCACGCATGTACAAATATGAATATTTTTCTTCTTCAAATTATCACAAATTGCCCAGCGAACGAGGTTGTTACTTGTAGTAGCGTTGTTTACATATTTTGATTCAAGGATAGACTTTTGCCGGTATGATGTCACAACACATTTTAGTGACGCAAGATTATTGTGACGTCACATGTAAAAATATGAATATTTAGCAAATTATGATTTTTTTCTTCTTTTTCTCCCGCAAAAACGAATGCGAGAACCGTAATCAGGACGCTCTTTTCAATCATCCCACGTGCTTTTCCCAAGGTTATATTTATATTCCCTTTAAAGGGAAATAATTACATTTCCCCACAAAAATTGAGTTAGCACTTGAAATCGACAGACGAGGCCAAAATATGATGTAAATTCATCGCATTTTGCATATAAAAGTTCCTTCCGAGATATATTTCAAGTTAAACTTGATAAGCGTTCCTCACTTTTAGCGACCGGTATGTTTGAGTTTCGTGAATGTGAGTAGACTCACTTTAACGTGAATTTCCCAAATGTCACATTATATATATATATATGTTTTGCTTTATACCCTTTGTCCTCTCCGACGTGTCTTCATATCCCACGTTATCTTGTCCAGCCAGCTCTTGCAGTTGTGTTTCACTGTTGTCTCCTTTCGCCAGCTCCATGGACATCTCAGCACTTCCCTTCTCCGCCGTCCCGCTCTCGGCTGCCTCCTGATTTTCACTGTCCTCCTGATAATAGTACTTTCTGTTCCAAGGCTGTTCTTCAGCGCTGCCGCACACAAAGAAGACGATGTTGCCGAACACCATGAGTCCCGCCGGAATCAGGAAGCACCAGCGCCAGCGGTCGAGCGTCTCGTGGCCCTTGGTCAGCGCGCCCACCACCAGCGGCGCCAGGAAGCCGGGGATGCTGCCGAACGTGTTGGAGATGCCAATCAAGGAGCCAGCGTAGTTGGGCGCCATGTCCATGGGCACTGCCTGCCATCCGCTGTTGCCGGCTCCGATCATTCCGATGCCGAGGAACAGCAGGGACTCCACGGCCACCTCGTACTCTCCGAGGAACGCTATGCAGACCAGTGTGACGGCCACCAGCGTCTGGGAGACGAACTGCGCCAGCCGCCGGATGTTGGTGATGCTCATCAGGTTGTTCTTCCGCAGGTAGTCGTTGAACGCCCCATAGACGACGCCGACGAAAAATATGAGGAGAAAAGGAAGGGAAGTGAAGACTGCGTTTTCGGATATGTCTTTGCCTAAAATGTTGTTGAAATACTGCGGCAGGTCGTTAAGAAGAGTGTAGAAGCCCCAGTTGCTACAGAAGTTGGCTACAGCTAGTGCCCAGACAGGGGGAGAGGTCAGCACTTCTTTCCAGGGCAGCGGCAGCCGACGCGAATTTGACTGACCGCTGCCGATGGATGTGACAATGAAGTTGCGCTCCTCATCCGTGATGAAGGGGTGCTGCTCCGGGTTATCGTACACGAGAAGCACCCAGAAGACGAACCAGACGAGCGCGAACGAGCCCTGGATATAGAACACCGCCTCCCAGCCGATGCTATTTATGATGGCGGACGCCATCGGCATGGTGATGGCGGTGCCGATGTTGACTGCGCTGATAGACAGGGCGACCATTATGCTCCGTTCGTTGGGCGGCGCCCAGGCGCGCAGCAGGGCATAGCCGGACGGGAAGCCCACGCCCAGGACTAGACCCATGGCGATGCGGAGGGCCACCAGCGCCTGGTAGTCCCAGTAGGAGACAGTCGGGATCAGGTACGTCAGAAAACCGGCCGTCAGCAGCGACACACCGTAGATGTACTTGACGTGGGAGAGCTCGGCGGCGCGGCCACCCACGATCTGGGTGCAAATGTAGCCGTAGTAGAAGCTTCCCAGGATGAGGCCAACGATGTTCTCGTCCCAGACGAACGGACCGTCCTCCTGGCCGCTGGAGCCGGACGAGTTGACGGCCGTGTGGTTCACCATGGCGACGATTGCCAGGTTCAGGTTGTTGCGCAGCATGTAGTTGATGACGAAGCCGAAGAACGTCATGGTCACCACCACATAGCGCATGCGCACCCCTCGCAGCACTGGGTTGGTCATGGTGGAGCGGACGACAACGGCGACGGAGGCTGCCGGACGCCGGGGACCGAATGATCGCGGCGCTGTCGGCGCGCACTGACATTATCTCATCGCAGCAGCTGGTAGAAGATAAGGTCGCTGTCCACTCACTGCTCAACTCGGTACATGTGACGCAAAGTACCAGACGTCGGTGCTGACGAACCAAGGCCATACATAGGAGGTAGAGTCATCCGGCTATTCTACAGAATCTTGTCGTCAGAGCGTGACGTCATGTGTATCCATCGGCCTCCTCCGCCATTGCAGCTAATGCTGTTTCTACAGAAATAAGAGCCCTCTGGCTCGACAACTGAAAAGGTTACGAAGAAGATATAACAAAGTTCGAAAACTCGTAACAAGGCAAATCCAATTCGTTTATTTTGGGCTCAGGTCAATATTAAGGTCACTAGAGGGCATTAAAGGCCCAGCGTGTCTAGCCTTGGAAGCTGCTCTAGTGAGTCCCATATATCTCGGGAACTATGATAGCTAGAAATAATTGGAAAATAGCAATAGAAAGCTCTGAAAAAATTCAATTGCCAAGGTATACTCTAAGTTTGGGTCAGGTTAAAGGGAGTGTACCTATTCACATCGCTTGTTTGGGGTTATTGACACTGGTCTAAAGAACATAATTTTCTGAACTGAACCATGACTTCATTTCTCCAGATTCACCCTAGTTGCTGAAATATTCCAAAGACTCCAGCAACTTCCTGGGAGCAAAAAGTTATCGGATAGACTCCAGAGGGCTTCCGCTACTAAAAGCACTGCAACTATCGATTACACTGCTAGCATATTGTTAGCACCGGCAGCAATTCGACAAAACAGCTCGTGCGCGCTGATAGCAGCAGTCGCACAGTACCGTCTGTCCCCCTGATCGCAACGCTTGATGGTCATTGTTCGACAAAGATATTAACTTAGAGCTACGAAACTTGCACATAATAAAGTTCACAGTGGCAAGAACATGCAGTGCAAAACTTGTCCCTCTATCTTGCACGATGTGACCGTAATTGTATTGTATTACGTGCGCCGTTTTACATAACATCACTATAGTGGCGATCGTTTGATAAATATCGGGAAAAAATCAGCCAAAAAACAATATAAGTGAAAATTCAACTAAAAGGGCTCCAGATGTCAAAATCATCGTATCCAACAATCAAACCAATATCTATTTACCGTATGCAAACTATTTGTTGACATTCCAAAACAGTAGGCACACTCCCTTTAAAGGGAGGGAGTTCATCCTTAACCGTCGCCCGGGTAGGGGGGGTGGATGCCACCCCCCTCGGTTTTTCTGGAATAACTCGCGTAGGTTCAAACCGATTGCGATGGAACTTTCAGTACCCTACTATGAAGAGGAAAAAATCCACATGCTATGAAAATGTGTAATTTATAACCCACATGCCCTGTGACCTATGACCTGTTTCTCAAGGTCATGTCAGGCGCAACTGGCGTCCCGCAGTATCGATGCTTGTAACTTGTGCAGTTTCCGAGTGTTTGTTGTTCAGGAGCATATGCACAGGTGTTTCCAGGTGACAGTTGTGGTTTCCACTGAGATTGTGACCTCCATTGACCTTATCAGAGGTTAACTGAGGTCCTTGACCTCCGATGACCTCAGATAACTTTTTTGGGCTTCTGGCGGTTTCTAGGACATTTTGTGATGCTGATTTCAAGTTTGGGATCCATTTGACATAATTATATGTTCCACTGGGGTCATGCACTTCCACAGGTCAACCGAGGTCACTGACCTCAGATGACCTGACATGACCTTTTTGGAATTTGGCAGTTTTAGGACATTTTGTGACGCTGATTACGAATTTGACACCCATTAAGCATTATGATATGCTCATCCACGATCCTAGCTCGATAAAATTCAATTGATACGCATTTACAATTTTGATGACTTTTGGGTCATTGGCATGACTTCAGAGGTCACCTAATGACCCAAGACCTTATTAAAATCGGGTATCAGCGGCTTTATCTCGTCACAAGTAACACGCTCGTCTTTGAATCGAAGCTCTAGCTCAATTAGGGGCGAAGCGCTTAGGGGGGGGGGGGGGGGGGGGGGGGGGTCGTACCAACTCGCGTAGGTTCAAACCCCCTACCCGAACACGTAGTGATTTTGCCCTACCCGGGCGAAGGTTAACATGGAGTTTTGAACTGAGATAGCAGATTTGTAGAGCAGATCGAACAACGGGTTGTGGTGAAATAATTACCTCGCAACGCTAAGTAATTTCGACACAGGACTAGTGGGCCCCTTTTAGAAGCAATTTCGGGGAAATGAAACTTCTTCTAAAAGGGGCCCACTAGTTCTGTGTCGAAATTACTTAACGTAGGGAGCTAATTGTTTCACACAACCCATTTTTCGATATGCTCTAAAAATCTGCTATCTCAGTTCAAAACCCCATGTTGAAGGTTAACTATTCACTTTAAAGGGAAATAATGACCTTTTGCCACAAAAATGGAGTTAGCACTTGAAATCGCCAGACGAGACCAAAATATATTGTAAATTCATCACATTTTGCATGAAAACTTTCCTACCGAAAGATATTTCAAGTTAAAGTTGATAAGCGTTCCACACTTCTAGCGACCGGTACTTGCAAGCACTTTTGGTCCTCATCAAACTGCAGGCTTTTCCCGTATTGCTTTTTTTACGCAATGGAGTGAAAAATATATTGCGCGTTCTGCTTGTTGTGATTATATGCCCGGCGATCTTCTAAAACTAACCGCGATTGGAAAAAGTGACAATAAAATCGGAAGCTCATCAATGCACATCAACGGCGGCATAGTTAGTGGTTGCGACCCTCAATTTTTGAAAATCGATTCATTTGTTTTCAACATTAGGAGTATTGTATAATTTGTCTGTGGCTGTATATAACACTATGCTTTATATTATCATGCAAAATAATAATTTTCCCCAAAAAAACTAACAAACAATAACACAAAACTGGCAATTCAATCGGAAGCTCATCGATGCAAATCGACGGCGACCTATTTAGCGTCGGCGATTTGTTTACAAAGTCATTGTCATGCTTCTCGGCGCACTTAACCCTTGTGGCGAGTTGTTCCTGATTAGTATACCCAAGTCCCGTAACAGGCTTTGTTAATGACGTCACTGATGCCATTCTTGTGTAGCATTGCAAAATATATCTGATTTTGAGTTAAAAGCTAATTAAAGACTTATTCAAATTATTGTTTTTAAGTTTGAATTTTCTTGTTAATCATTATTAAAGGTATTTTATCACTGTATTTCATAGTGGTTGACACTTCAGAAACTTGTGACGTAATAATATTGTATCCAATATGCATTTCCCTCACCTTTTGCTACTGTGGCGCAGTGCCGAGTGCTTTGCGAATACTAGCTTGCCTGGGGTTCAATTCATTCCGCCCTTATTTTATTCGAGTTGGTATAGTTTGCATGTTGTTGTTATTCATTACTTATACTGATAGTCAGTCATGCATCACGGATGCTTCACGGATTGCTTCACGGATCAGAGCGCCGCTCGAACGTACGCTAGTAGCGCTAGTAGTGCTTTCGTTCTCCATGGCAACCAGGCGTGAGCCAATGAAAAGCCAGAACGTTTCCCTTTCTGGCTTTTGATTGGCTGACGCCTGGTTGCCATGGAGAACGAAAGCGCTACTGGCGCTACTAGCGGGTGTCCGAGCAGCGCTCAGTTTGATCGGAAATGTCACAGAGTCTCCAAAAATGCCGCTCTCGATGTAAACAATGGTAGGGAAGGACGAATTTGTCAATGATTTTCATGAAGTACACAAGGTACTTGTTTCGTATTTTTTTCCAAACTTACAACTTTGAATTTGGGAATAATTTTATTTACTTCTTAAATTTAAATAAAATAATTTTAAAACCATAACGGTGGCCTAAGAAATTGTTGCTAACAAAATCAAAAGGTCATTATTTCCCTTTAACGGATTAGGCTTGAGCTGGCTAGTCAGCTGGCCGTCGGATGCTTTTGAAGAAGCTCTGTGTTTGTATCGCTATAATTATCACTTTTTGCCGTTGAGAGTTATATATTTTTCTTCCTACGATTCTTGAAGATCTCATTTATCTACGGAAGCAAGTATGCAGCCACTGGGATACCGTAAGTGTTGAAAGAAACGCAAATCAAAATGTGCAACAGTTAGAGATATTTCAATTTTTGCTGCTTATTCGCTGAAGCCAAGATCCGGAATAACCCGTTGTTATTTCTCTCGGCACTGACTGAACGTGACTTTGTGACTGCGGCACCTACTATCTGATTATCGGCCAGTTCGTCTCATTATGACCATGATTATAAATGAGCTGCTTTGCTACATGCTTTGTAAGATCGACAGCGTTCCTATTGATGTGCTTGTAAAGTTGGTCAGTAAAAATGTCCGATAATGAGGTTGAGGCAGCCAAATGTCTTCTGTGTGACCATGTTGATGAGTCTATCAGAGTTAGAAATCGGCGTGGGCAGAACAAAAAGAAGTTGGATCTTGATGGTATCACAAAGATGATCGTTGAATGTGACAGGGATCAGCTCCCGAAGTGTGTCGCCCTTGACTTGGCCAAGCTCCCTCCTAATATCACTGTGGATTGTATTGACGTAAGCGCTCTGATTCGCAAGCAGCAGTTTATGGACATTGAGATGTCTACGATGAAAGACATGATTCAAGATATCATGAAGGTCACGGCGGACACATCCAAGAAAGTTGAAGAGGCTGCGGCCAGCAGGTCCTCATTTGGCAACGGTTCTCAGGGTAATCCATCTGTGCATTCTGTGCAAACTTCTAGTCTGCCGAACACGATGACTTACGCTGATGTTGTTCAGGATGCGTCATCCCATCCTCGTGATGGTTAGTGGTCCATAGCTAACCGTGCGAAGAGGGGTAATCCACCGGCTCCTAGACCACCTGCTGCCGGTTCGAGTGTCGCTCCACTTGGTGCAGCTGTTGTTCCGGGCAGTGCTGCCAGTGTGAAGCCACCGCAGACTGTTAAAGGGACATTGCCACCTCGCAGGCCAATATGGAGTTTTTGGTGTGTATCGGTCGATTAAGCGTGTCCGATTTCACCTGCAAAATTTGGTTCCCGAAACTCCCCCCATTAGATAAAAAAAAATACATTTGCACCACTCATGCTTGCCAAGCATTCGTAAAATTGGAGTCGCCACATCACTATTTATAATCACTTATTTGCGGACTGTTATTTTCTTTTGAATGTTGCAAACTTAAGATCACCATTCCGTCAGTGCACTTTACAATTAAAAAGCGTATGCAGTTAATCATATTTTCACCAACCTTAGCCTCTTTCATAATAAAACAGCAAGAATTGTTATGGCTCGACTTTGGGACAGTAGGAGTTATGTGACCTATACCTTATAGCACAGATATACTTTTCAAGGTCAAGTCTCGGCGAATTCGTACGCTTCGGCTTTGGGCGGGCGCCAATACCACAGCCAAACTGGAGGAGAGCGTCCATCATGAATCCTAGTACTGAGCACAGCTGGGACCAACGTTTTGGAGTCAGAAATACATACAAAATGCTTTGCCGGTACACTGCTTTAGGTGCTGCAGGAGCAAGTTTGCGTTTGAGCATACATGATTGTTGATCCCCACCATTCATTTAAGTTAGGTTATTTTAGTGCGACAGATTGGATCACTTGGCGACAGTTTGGCTGTTGATTACATCGATCTCTTGCCTTGCCGATATGAATGCATGATCGACACATACGAAGCAAAATGCAATATCTATGGATTCAGGAAAGTTCAGAGATATTGGAAATGGTCTGAATTTGCCATGTACGTACACTTTTCACAGGTATAGTGCATGGCGTTTCCGACTGCTCAAAATGCGACAGTTTGGATCGAATATCTTAACTTTAGGCGACAGTTTGGATGCCGGGCGACAGATTGGATCCCGGGCTCGGTAAATTAATTTGAGAGCATCCAATATGTCGCCCATGGGGGTATTTTTGACTGGAGAGAAGATTCTCTCGCGGTGCCACCTCGCCCAACTTAATCGGATGCGGTCTAAGTGTCGCCTGACCATCCAAAGTGTCGCCTGTGTATTTTGCTATTGTAAGCCCATCTGGAGCATATTGTTTACACTTTGTTAATTTACAAAACCTCACAATATTTTTCGTTGTTATCTTAATGTTCATATGTCATACAAAATGTATATGGCATTTGTTACTATACTACGATCGACGTCGAATTACTCGATATTCGTCTTGGCTGTATTTGGAGCTCCCACCTTACTGCGTCTCAGTCGCATTATACTGCAGGTATTGGTGTATGCCTAGTCAAGCAGCAACAGCACAGAACAGATTCAGCAGCTTTACCATACCAAGTTGTATTTCCGAACAAGAAACGGTGTTTGCGAGTAACGCCAGTCGGATGACAGAGAGGGCACAGGACCCGAGCCCTCACAGCACGACCCTTAACCACGTTACAGCCGCCAAGAGCGTGGGTAAGATAGCGGACGACGGTGTAATTGCCAACACGACAAGGCGGACGTTCAATTGGTACCACGACCGCCATGGCAGACGTCATAAACAGCGCACGAGTGGATACTGGACACACGGCAGACATTAATATTTAAAGCAATATTTGATATAGCTAAGCTCGTAAGCTATTCGATTTGGTAATACAGGTTACCAAATCGAATAAAGCCGATAAAATGTGCAAAGCATTATCAATTCACTCACATCAGTCGCATTCACTTGCATCACTTGAACCCGGTATCATCAATTCACTTGCACCATCACTTGCACTCCGTACCGTACCTCTTGCATTACTCTTTGACTTTACACCACGTAGCTCCAGCACTTCGTCCAGCGTCGCCGGCAGCCATGCGGCCGCGGCGTGCTCCAGCGCGCACGTAACCACTGGCCACGGTGCGCAGCTGACGTTCGTTCAGGCCCCAGTTCGATCGCCTGCTCCGGAGGGCAAATCTGGATCGTCACCGGCGGGCATCAGATCTGAACCGTCGCCGCGGCTTCGGAGGAAAGATCTGGCCTGATCACCACCACCAGGACGCGCCGCTACTGGTAGCTGTAACACAGGACGCACACCGGTCAGGTCAAGTCAGACGGTTCTCTTCCCCGCCACCACCGGCTGGGGGCACCACCGGTTGTGGAAGACACACACAGGTCAGGTCAGACGATACCCTGCCACAGAGGTCCTCCTCCACACACAGCTCTCCTGAACATACCACGGTCAGACGAACGGGGACGGCCACAGAGGTCCTCCTCCACACACAGCTCTCCTGAACATACCACGGTCAGACGAACGGGGACGGCCACAGAGGTCCTCCTCCACACACAGCTCTCCTGGACATACCACGACCACGGTCAGACGACAGGTAGCGAGGACACCACACACATCAATACACCGACCAGCTGTCACACCACAAACACACACTGCACAGCTCTGCCGTCTCTGGGCGTCACATCACACCACACACTGTACAGCTCTATCGTCTGATCGGCGGCACATCACACCACACACACACTGTACAGCTCTGCCGTCTCTGGGCGTCACATCACACCACACACACTGTACAGCTCTGCCGTCTGATCGGCGTCACATCACACCACACACATTGTACAGCTCTGCCGTCTCTGAGCGTCACATCACACCACACACACTGTACAGCTCTGCCGTCTGATCGGCGACACATCACACCACACACACTGTACAGCTCTGCCGTCTCTGAGCGTCACATCACACCACACACACACTGTACAGCTCTGCCGTCTGATAGGCATCACATCACACCACACGCACACTGCACAGCTCTGCCGTCTCTGGGCATCACATCACACCACACACACTGTACAGCCCTGCCGTCTCTGGGCGTCACATAACACCACACCCACTGCACAGCTCTGCAGTCTCTGGGCGGCACATCACACCACACACACTGTACAGCTATTTTGTCTGATCGGCGTCACATCACACCACACACACACACTGTACAGCTCTGCCGTCTCTGGGCGTCACATCACACCACACACTGTACAGCTCTGTCGTCTCTGGGCGTCACATCACACCACACACACTGTACAGCTCTGCCGTCTGATAGGCATCACATCACACCACACACACACACTGCACAGCTCTGCCGTCTCTGGGCGGCACATCACACCACACACTGTACAGCTCTGTCGTCTGATCGGCGTCACATCACACCACACACACTGTACAGCTCTGTCGTCTGATAGGCATCACATCACACCACACACACACACTGCACAGCTCTGCCGTCTCTGGGCGTCACATCACACCACACACACTGTACAGCTCTGCCGTCTCTGGGCGTCACATCACACCACACACACTGTACAGCTCTGTCGTCTGATAGGCATCAGATCACACCACACACACTGTACAGCTCTGCCGTCTCTGGGCGGCACATCACACCACACACACACTGTACAGCTCTGTCGTCTCTGGGCATCACATCACACCACACACACTGTACAGCTCTGCTGTCTCTGGGCGTCACATCACACCACACATTGTACAGCTCTGTCGTCTGATCGGCGTCACATCACACCACACACACTGTACATCTCTGCCGTCTCTGGGCGTCACATCACACCACACACACTGTACATCTCTGCCGTCTCTGGGCGTCACATCACACCACACACACTGTACAGCTCTGCCGTCTCTGGGCGGCACATCACACCACACACACTGTACAGCTCTGTCATCTGATTTGCGGCACACCACACCACACACAATGCACAGCTCTGTCGTCTGATCGGCGTCACATCACACCACACACACTGTACAGCTCTGCCGTCTCTGGGCGGCACATCACACCACACACACTGTGCAGCTCTGTCGTCTGATCGGCGTCACATCACACCACACACACTGTACAGCTCTGCCGTCTGATAGACATAACATCACACCACACACACTGCACAGCTCTGCCGTCTCTGGGCGTCACATCACACCACACACTGTACAGCTCTGTCGTCTGATCGGCGTCACATCACACCACACACACTGTACATCTCTGCCGTCTCTGGGCGTCACATCACACCACACACACACTGCACAGCTCTGCCGTCTCTGGGCGTTACATCACACCACACACACTGTACAGCTCTGCCGTTTCTGGGCGGCACATCACACCACACACACTGTACAGCTCAGCCGTCTCTGGGCGTCACATCACACCACACACACTGTACAGCTCTGCCGTCTCTGGGCGTCACATCACACCACACACTGTACAGCTCTGTCGTCTGATCGGCGTCACATCACACCACACACACTGTACATCTCTGCCGTCTCTGGGCGTCACATCACACCACACACACTGCACAGCTCTGTCGTCTGATCAGCGTCACATCACACCACACACACTGTACAGCTCTGTCGTCTGATAGGCATCACATCACACCACACACACTGTACAGCTCTGCCGTCTCTGGGCGTCACATCACACCACACGCACACTGCACAGCTCTGCCGTCTCTGGGTGTCACATCACACCACACACACTGTACAGCTCTGTCGTCTGATCGGCGTCACATCACACCACACACACACTGTACAGCTCTGCCGTCTCAGGGCGTCACATCACACCACACACACTGCACAGCTCTGTCGTCTGATCAGCGTCACATCACACCACACACACTGTACAGCTCTGTCATCTGATAGGCATCACATCACACCACACACACTGTACAGCTCTGCCGTCTCTGGGTGTCACCTCACACCACACCACACACTGTACAGCTCTGCCGTCTGATCAGCATCACATCACACCACACACACTGTACAGCTCTGTCGTCTGATTTGCGGCACATCACACCACACACACTGCACAGCTCTGTCGTCTGATCGGCGTCACATCACACCACACACACTGTACAGCTCTGCCGTCTGGTAGGCATCACATCACACCACACACACTGCACAGCTCTGCCGTCTCTGGGCGTCACATCACACCACACACACTGTACAGCTCTGTCGTCTGATAGGCATCACATCACACCACACACACACTGCACAGCTCTGCCGTCTCAGGGCGTCACATCACACCACACACACACTGTACAGCTCTGCCGTCTGATCGGCATCACATCACACCACACACACTGTACAGCTCTGCCGTCTCTAGGCGGCACATCAAACCACGCACACTGTACAGCTCTGCCGTCTCTGGGCGGCACATCACACACACACACACACACACACACACACACACACACACACACACACACACACACACACACACACACACACACACACACACACACACACACACACACACACACACACACACACACACACACACACACACACACACACACACACACACACACACACACACACACACACACACACACACACACACACACACACACACACACACACCCTGCCCAGCTCTGTCGTCTGATAGGCATCACATCACACCACACACACTGTACAGCTCTGCCGTCTCTGGGTGGCACATCAAACCACACACAATGTACAGCTCTGCCGTCTCTGGGCGGCACATCACACACACACACACACACCCTGCACAGCTCTGTCGTCTGATAGGCATCACATCACACCACACACACTGTACAGCTCTGCCGTCTCTGGGCATCACATCACACCACACACACTGTACAGCTCTGCTGTCTCTGGGCGTCACATCACACCACACACACTGTACAGCTCTGTCGTCTGATCGGCATCAGATCACACCACACACACTGTACAGCTGTCGTCTGATAGGCATCACATCACACCACACACACTGTGTAGCTCTGCCGTCTCTGGGCGTCACATCACACCACACACACTGTACAGCTCTGCCGTCTGATCGGCGTCACATCACACCACACACACTGTACAGCTCTGCCGTCTCTGGGCGCCACATCACACCACACACACTGTACAGCTCTGCCGTCTGATCGGCATCACACACCACACACACACACTGTACAGCTCTGCCGTCTCTGGGCATCACATCACACCACACACACTGTACAGCTCTGCCGTCTCTGGGCGCCACATCACACCACACACACTGTACAGCTCTGCCGTCTGATCGGCATCACACCACACACACACACTGCACAGCTCTGCCGTCTCTGGGCGTCACATCACACCACACACACTGCACAGCTCTGCCATCTCTGGGCGCCACATCACACCACACACACTGTACAGCTCTGCCGTCTGATCGGCATCACACCACACACACACACACTGTACAGCTCTGCCATCTCTGGGCGTCACATCACACCACACACACTGTACAGCTCTGCCGTCTGATCAGCATCACACCACACACACACACTGTACAGCTCTGCCGTCTCTGGGCGTCACATCACACCACACACTGTACAGCTCTGCTGTCTGATCGGCATCACATCACACCACACACACTGTACAGCTCTGTCAGCCAAACAGCCAAGAACACATCTGTCCTCCACTCTCCAGCCACTACCAGCCAAACAGCCAAGAACACATCTGTCCCCACTCTCCAGTAGGTGGTGTAAGAGAACATAACAGAGAACATGGTATAAGAGAACAGAGCAGAGTGGAGAGGATCTCTCCGGCAGGGAGCTGCCCCCCCCCCCCCACACTGCAGCCAGCTGAGGGCGTACTCAGCGCAACAGGAGACAGCAGGAGACCCAATCAAATGAAGATCAACAAAACCCAATCAAAATGAAGTTCCTCTGCCCCTGCCACTTACCTTATGAAACTATGTGATGCATATTGCTGGAAGGTTCTTAGCAGGCTCCCAGCTGTTCGTACTGAAAACAAAATAACCGGAAATGGTATCAGAGTAGCCAGTTTGTAGCACAGCAAAAGGCCAGCTATTGTTTAAAAAGGAGAAGCTATTGGGAAATCAAATAATTGGGTAAAAGTACACAAAATGCTCTTAACAAACCAGCACATGGTTGCAAATGTTTAAAATTAATCAATACCCTATTTCAGGAATTTATTTATTCTAAAATTATTCTAGCATATTATTTTTACAAGAAATACCATATAATGTCCCGATATCTGCATAACTGAATTGTTTACACATGACAAGGGTTTTACACATGGTTTTGGTGTAACCATTAGCAATCTTGTTCTCTTTAAGCAATTCTTACCTTTTGGGAAAGTCTTTCCAGACCACTAAATACTCTTTTCTTCTTCCCCGCTGGCGCCCCTTTTACAAATGTGAGATGGCAAACATCTGGAAGATAAATAGCCAGTTCATTTCATACTGGGTAGGCTGGTGCACACATCTTGGATGGTGTTTGTAAAAATCAGCAGATATCCTCACAGAAGTTAATGAGCAACAGCCATCCAGTTAGTTAGCCATTGGTAGATCAATTGGTTGTTTGGTTCTATCGATTGGTAGGTATACTATAGGGATTAATTCATTACTAAAGCCTCAGCTTCACTATGCATTATTTTTCAGGAGGTTGTGTGCATCTTCTGCATCTTGTCAGGTTTTGAGTTACATAGGTTCAA
Organism: Chirona hameri; assembly: GCA_036785665.1. Classification (NCBI taxonomy): domain Eukaryota; kingdom Metazoa; phylum Arthropoda; class Thecostraca; order Balanomorpha; family Balanidae; genus Chirona; species Chirona hameri. The sequence goes on from JAXIVJ010009270.1 coordinate 21,787, forward strand.
AGAGCAAGTTCAGCTGATAGAAAATGCATTGGGTGAGCTACACTGTTAGGACTTTTTCAGTTGGGACTGCATGGTGTGCCAGTGTAACTCACACATTACATTTACTACCAGCTGAACTTACTCTTTGAACCTGTGACACAAAACCCGACAACATGCAGAAGATGCGCATAACTTAAACAAATAATGCATAGTGGAGCCAAGGCTTAACAGTGTTAGCAATGGCCTTTACAGCAGGTTGTATGGCCATTTTTAACAATATAAAACAAATAATATTTCAAAATATAATCACTACCTGTAGTGATTATACAAACATGCATGTTTGTAAAACAAAATGTTCCAAGGTAAACCATTTCCTTTAAGCAAGTTTAAAATAAGCTACAAAAAGAAAAATACTCATTTCAATTCCCTTGATCACAATCACCATTAATTTGAATTTAAATAGCACTGTTAAGAAATATAAGCCAAAAGACCATCTAATAAAACTTCCAGACAAAGTGTTCATATCAATGCAATATCATTATCAATACAATATCAATATGACTGGTGTCGGTGTGTAGGCTGCCACAAGCACAACTCACAAGTGCTCATATTTGCATTTGATACATACAGCACAATCACCCCAGGATGGATATTTAAGCACCTTCCAGCCAGCAAAACATAGCAGGAACATTGACAAGATGTTTGGGGCAGTGCCCACAGGCCACAAGCTTTTTCTATTCAATGCATTCTTTTCCTACCTCCTTGGCAGTAGTGCAGTGTGAACCCAGGTAACAGATACGTTGTAACAACGTTGTCAAAAATCAAGTTCTGGTTGTTCTGGTCAAAAAACAATGTTCTTCTTGGGAGTCTACAAAATTAGCTTGTTACAACGTTGTGTCGCAACCTTGTCACAACATTGACATCAAATTTTTAGCTGGGAAGAGGTATATTTCTAAATTTGCACACAATCTTACTCCGCCCTGGGCACCGCAAGGTAACATAACAATGTTCTTGGGAGTCAACAAAATAAGCTTGTTACAACGTTGTGTTGCAACCTTGTTACAACATTGACGTCAAATTGTTAGCTGGGAAGAGGTATATTCCTAAATTTGCACACAATCTTACTCCGCCCTGGGCAACAATTCTCCCCGCCCCCACCCTAAGCAAAAATCAAAAGCTGCCTCAAATTTGTCAAAAGCTGCCCCAAGCTGTCACAAGATCTTGTTGCAACCTGCCACATTTTGCAGACTGGAGCACCATATTCAGTGTAAAATTAATGTCTCACATATAATTATTTTAGAAAAAGCTTATTAATCAAATAATAAGCAAAATGCTTCCTAGAAATATGATCGCCGTCGCCGAATGTGGCGCAGAAGTGGGATCAATAAACCGCGAATATAATATAACAACGTGAACCACACGCAACCAGCTAAAATCATGCTCACAGACCAAGGCCGTATAAGAGAGGTAGAGTCATCCGGGGATTTTAGCACCCCAATCGCCCAATATTAGCGTGACGTCACTGGTGCAATGGTCCGACTCGGCTGTCGCCGCACGCGGCTCGGTGCGGTGCGAATATTCCGAACGGGATACGGATAGTTGCGCGCGCCTAAGGTACGATCCTATTTAAGATTACGTTTACCGCGGATAATATCCCTTCCTTAATTCATGCTGAGAGGAGACGGCCATACGCTGCCCCGGTCTTTGTGAGGGGCGCCGGGCGACTGGCGAGATGGCCATACACTGCACCGGTCTGACTGAGGAGTGAGACGGCCTTACGTTGCTCCGGTCCGGCTGAGCGAGGGGGAGGGGAGACGGCCATACACTGCACCGGTCTGGCTGAGGGGAGAGACGGCCATACGCTGCACCGGTCTGACTGAGGGGTGAAACGGCTATACGCTGCACCGGTCCGGCTGAGCGGCGAGACAGCCACACGCTGCCCCGGTCTGGCTGAGGAGCGAGACGGCTATATGCTGCACCGGTCCGGCTGAGCGGCGAGACGGCCGTACGCTGCCCCGGTCCTGCTGAAGGGTGAGACGGCCGTACGCTGCCCCGATCCGGCTGATGGGCGAGACGGCTGTTCGCTGCCCCACGCTGTCCCGGTCTAGCTGAGAGGCGAGACAGGCATATGCTGCACCGGTCCGGCTGAGGGGCGAGACGGCCACACACTGCCTTGGTCTGGCTGAGGGCGAGACGGCCATGTGCTGCACCGGTCCGGCTGAGGGGCGAGACGGCCGTACGCTGCCCCGGTCCTGCCGAGGGGTGAGACTGCCGTACGCTGCCCTGGTCCGGCTAATGGTCGAGACGGCCGTTCGCTGCCCCGGTCCGATTGAGGGATGAGACGGCCATACCTTCCCTCAGCCCCGGTCCGGCTGAGGGAGGAGACGGCCATACGCTGCCCTGGTCTGGCTGAGGGGCGAGACGGACATACGCTGCCCCGACCCGGCTGAGGGGGCGAGACGGCCGTACGCTGCCCCCATCTGGCTGAGGGGCGAGACGGCCATACGCTGTTCTAGTCTGGATGAGGGGTGAGACGGCCATACGTGGTACCTGGAAATGTTGCAAATGACATTGTTTTGGCTTAATGTTCAAGATATGCTAAACAAACACAAAAAAAACAATATTTCAAAATATAGACTTGCAACATAACTTGCTTATCTAACGGCGACGACTTCAAATTGCCGCCCTCGTCAACACCCGTTAAAAGACCGCAAAACGTTCGAAAGCGCAGCTGCGGCGGCGGGGCTGGCCACGACTGGACCACTGCACCAGTGACGTCGTCGCTAATGCTGAGTCGCTCGGCAGCCAATGCATGGGGAATCCCGGGATGACACCCCCTGCTCACAGACATCATAAAGAGTCAATACATACAAATCAGCCAGTTTCTACTAACAATCACAAATATAGCGTCAAAATCGAAACTTCATTACCTCCCCAAGTTGAAGTACTCTTTCCCACGTGAAGGTTACGCCGCCGAAAACTTCTTGTTGTTGTTTGTATTTAGCTGTATTTAGTGCGCCGAGAAAGCCGCTTTGGGTATTGCTACCATATTTATGGAAAAAAGGGAAAAACAACGCGACAGATTGGATTGTTTACTGCGTTCCAATTTTATTTGGAAGACTCCACGGCGGCTACCGGCAATTATGCGCCGAAAGACAAAACACATGATCATGAATTGCAAGTATCGTTCTAAATGACAACGGGGATCCAAATATAGCCTTATAATAAAATTAAGAAAGAAAAACGGGCTTTCGTTTAATGGTAAGTAGATTATTAGCCGTTCAGTATTAAGTGAGAACAACACATGCAAACACAGCATTAGTTTCAGTACGTTTTTTGCTGTGTTTTTTGCAACAACTTAGGAAACTGAACAGCACGTTCAAAATGCGGATTTTTGGCTAAGTTAAACTCAATGTTGCACAACAAAAAAACATGGGCTTTCTGCTGTTATATAATATATAACCTTTGGCGCCTTACGAGTGGTTCAAAACTCCGCCTCGATTAATGCAAATTTAGAAAGAAAATTACCTATAACTCAGAAACCAAACCATATAGATAGTAGGTGTTATGAAAGTTTTGCATTATAACAAGTAGGGCTTTCATATTAAACCAACTTGTATTTGAAAAAAACCCACAAAAACCCGAATAATTTCTAGAATATTACTTTAATTAAAAGGCGAAGATAGCCATTCGATTTCAAATTAAATTTGGCTTCCAGAAATGTACGACGATATAAAAACAATTATCAAGATTTTGCTCGGCGTTAATGCCAGATTTCGCTTTTAGACATGACTTTAACACGGTACAGAAGTGCATACTTAGTGTATAGGCTTCACCAGAAATGTCAGACATTCCAGAACCAAGCGAATGGCTCACTTAGGTTTTGCTAGGTTGTGATTTTTTAAATCAGCACCATTTTCTATCCTACCTACTCTAAACCTATCAAAACCTAAGTTATTTGTTGTCACAGAAATCTCATTTGTAAGATTTGTAGTTAGAAACCACAAAGTATACTGCTTCAAACAGACCTAAGTGAACGAAAATCGCTATTTAAACGGTGCGGCAGGTCCTATTCAACAGTTTAAGAATGTGCAATTCCGAAAAGTATTGTTAGATTTTGTGAAATAACAAATAAAGTAGGAAAAATGTGTTGTGATTGTGCTTAAAATGGCCAAATACACGGGCGACGCTTTAGATGGCCGAGGCGACACTCTGGGAAGTTTCGATTATGTTGCTTTTAAGAAATTATCCGGGGGTGGCAATATCCCTTTACGTCTTCCGCTACGCATGAGCCGGGCAGACACGCATGATTGCTTCGCTTCTTGTAACTCGAATGTTTGTTCTTATATTCATCATGCTCCAAATTAGTACGTACAACTGCCAGTCGTCTAAGTGTAATGCTGGCGGAATTCACAAGTTGTGTGAAAGCTCAGATATAGTTTTCTTGCAGGAACACTGGCTTTTCCCTTCTGATCTTGCTTCACTAAATAATATTCACAATTATTTTATTTATTTCGGCCTTTCGTCGATTGATCCGTCGGCCGGCCTGATGAGGGAAAGACCGTTCGGTGGAGTTGCCGTGCTGTGGCGTAATGCTCTTGCTTCTCGCGTTAAGCCCATGACTTATGACGATGATCGCATTGTAGGCTTAGAATGCAACCTAGGTGGCACTAAAATTATTTTTTTATTGTAGTATACCTGCCCTATAGAACACACCTGAATTTTGACAGATATGTATATTACTTGGCCAAACTAAACACCATAATTGACGACTTTGACTCGCCGTATGTGTGTGTGCTGGGTGACTAACGCGGACATAGTAACAGCGACTGAGTTTGGTAAAGAGCTTGAGTCATTTTGTAATGATTCCCAGTTATCCATTGGGGATGTCATGCATCTCCCTGGTAATTCCACGACACATGTTAATGATGGACATGGCACGGAGTCATGGCTCGACCATATCGTCTGTACTCAAGGCTTCCTGGAAGTTATCAGTGGTATTGGCATTGATCACGCTATTTTAAGTTCTGATCATTTTCCCGTATTCATCCAAATTGAAATTCAGGGTTGTGATCTCAATTCTGATATTTCTGGTGCAGGAATGGATGAGAGGTGGGTCGTCGACTGGGCTTCATTGGGACGAGACGACCTCCAGGTTTACGCCTCTGCTGTAGAAGATAGTTTGGACCAAATTGATGTACCGTATGAATTGATGCACTGTGACGCTTGCTCCAGACTTGATCACTGTAGTGCTATTAATGCATATTACGAACACGTAATTGCATGTCTAAGAAAAGCCTTTAAGGCGACAATATCGACAAATTTAGCTTGAAAAACAAGACGGAATATTCCTGGCTGGAATGAATTTGTTCAAGACAGTCATATTCTTCTTTGTGATGTTTATGCATTATGGGCACTAGTGGGCAAACCCCGGGATGGATATATTTATCGTCAACTACGCTTAGTGCGGTCACGGTTTAACCCTCGCCCTACGGGAACATTTTCACCTTCGCCCTACGGGGCTGACAGGCCCCCTGTTAACATCTAAACCAAGCAACTTGGAGCAATGCGATAATAACCAGCACGTTGCCTGTCATGAGAGGAATCGAACCGTATGCGATTCTTAGGTTTCAGGTCAACAGATGACCTTCCAGGTCAAGTGAATGACCTCGGATTTTCCACGTCAAGAACAGCGATTTTGCTCTTCAGAAAACCTACAAATTATAAATTGATAAATGTAAAAAAAGGCATGTTCCTAGGCAACTTTTGGCTCGGAAATACAGAAAAGGTAATTTTTTGTTCGTATCTTGTCAAAAAAAGTAAAAAAAGTAATAAAAAATGACGTCATCAGTTTCTTACACTTAGGGAGACATCACTCAGTCAAAAATAAAGATATGGCTTTGAAATTTGGTATGGGTATTTTCCATACTCAGTTCTCTCACGTGTATTCCGTTTTTTCTAATATCTTTGACATTTTTTATTTTGTGGGGATTTTTCCAAAAAAATACGTTTATTTTTATTTTAGAGGTCAAAAACCCCAAATTTTGAATATCCGAGATTGCCATTTGAAAGATAATGCCATTTTGTATCAGGTTGGGAAGGGGACACTAAGATGTTTTTTTTTCTCTGTTGAGCAAACGTTGCATGAATAGAGGTAATTCGTCACAATTCGTCAAAATTAGACCATCAGAAGTTGATTAGAATATACACATTGCAGGTATCGTTATCTCTGATTCTGCGCCTTCAAATGGTTTCGCAAACTTGTACGGACAGTCCGTACACGTTTTTGGAGGTTCGCCAACTTGTACGGACACTGCCCGTACTGTCCGTAGTGGTGGCGACGTCCATGTGTAGTAGAATTGTAGTTTCAAGTTTACTACTTACTACTGTCGCGTGTTTCATAAAGCGTAGTACATTGTACTGTTGTAGGTTAGTAACTTTGTCAAGGTTAGTAACAGCTAGGAGTGGGTCACTCCAAGACATAAATTAAGTATTATTACTGTTTCCTCGCATAGAATGTGCGTGAAGAGTATTTTTTTCTGATAGAGCCAGACGGCAGGATTTTATCAAGAAGCTATTTGCCGTAATTAAACTACTCCTGCCACCTTGCGTTTGAAAATAAAGCTGAGCTTCTGCACTCGCCGTTGCGTAATGTAAACAAAACATTCCGATGGCCATCTTTGCGTGTGTCGGGCGGTTGGTTCCGTTGTGGTAGTGTATTGATACCGAATTTATAAACCTGAAGACGATGTCAGAACGTCAATACAAAGTAAGTAATATCGGTTAATTACAACCCGGCTCGTGATTCACCTTTCACTAGTTTGGCAACTTCCAAACGTTATAGGCCTATAGATGGGCGGATGCTGGGTCACCTGCGTTTGGGTTGCAGGTATACTTTATGGTAAAATAATGACACATTTTGCTTTTTGTATATGGCTGTTTTGTAATAAATATTAGGAAAATAATGTTCAGTTATATATTTTGTGTAATCGGTAGCGTCTGAACGTATTCTTAATTTATTTAGTGAATATCATTTTACATTTGTGTTTGGTATGTTTGGTAGTGTTAACTGTTGAACAAGTATCACACATGTTCCGAATGATGGCAAGTTATGTTTTAATAGGAATGCTCATCAGTAGAACGTTTTACAGGGGCGTTCTCGTACAGACTTACACAATATTTAGATTCAGGCAATGCAATGAATATAGCACTGCCTATGTACATATTTTTTATAGCTAATGATACCTTAGGTGACAAAACAAAAGCGATATGAAGTCATTAATAACATATATAGTTTACTTGTTTGTTAAACATTTCATAAACAGTATTTGTTTTTACAGATATTTTAAATTATAACCACTGTAACTGAATATCAAGAAGTTGCAGGAAATGGTTATAATCCATAATACATTTAATTAATGTCTGTAAAAATTAAGTTTAGAAACTGTTTCAAAGCAAGTATAACTTTATGAAATTGATGCCTCATTTAATTTTTTTTTTCACCACCAAGGGCATCATTAACCATAAAACAGTAAAAATGTACTCAAGCAAGTGGTAGGTTCCATCTGTATAACACCTTGTAAGCTTGTATGTGTATTATTCAATATCATGATTTCTTGTTCTCTTTTCCAGAACCTTTTCTGAGGCATCTGTCATCATCCTGGAGGAGACATCACAACAGGCCGAGTGCAAGACAACCTTTGTAATTCGTGAACTGCCGTCAATCCAAGGGCGTCGCTACCTTCTAAAAGTGTGTGGGGTGGGGCGGAGCCGGAGGCATTTTGAAGTAGATTCTTGCCATGCAACGCCCATAGGCGTAATGCTAAAATCTGAAAATGTTCGTCCCCCCACCCCCGCCTCCGACGTCTATGCGTCCGCCTCTTGCCGAAATCCAGCGTCGAGTGAAAACCAATGCAGCAGTGTCGACGATGGATGCGTTGTATTGGTACCTTGGCAGCAGCCACCTTGGCGGTATCGGACTTGCGGACAACGGACAACACGAAGGGTCGAATGTGGAGCGTGTTTTGGAACAGACCGATGCCAGTGAAACCGGTGCTGGGAGGTGGTGGATGTGTCGGTATGAGCAGACTTACGGTACACCGCCAACTAAACACACTTTCAAGCTTCATATATGTGCCACTTAATTTCAGGGAAACACTGTTCGTGATACGAGTAATTCGGTGAAGTGTTGATAATCCAGCTATTACTGTTATAAAAATATTAATATAATAAATGATAAAACTGAACTCTGAAGCGTAAGTACCTGTGAAGGCTCGTGCGAGGTGTGAAAATATGAGGAACGGAGGAACTTAATGCTATAAATTGGCACATGTTTGATGGTGAACGTAATTATCAATAACGTGTATTATATAGAACTTCAATCTCAGGTAGGAAGCACAAATGACTTACACTAACAGTCACACGCATTGCTGATGCCTATACCAGTTAACACTATTAGTGACAGGCTCCTGGCTACCCCTATTAGTGGCAGGGGGGGGGGGGCTGATTCGCCCCGCCCCGGAGATCTCGAAATCTACTAGTCCGATTTTCAAAATTCAAACAAGGTTTGACTCCACTCAAACTGATCTACATTCTAAAAAAAATTGGCGACAGGCGGTCAAAATACACACATTTTATAACTTTTTTAATCCTTCTTAACTCCTAGTTCTATAGACCGATTTTGACAAAACTGATATGGGTCGACAGCAAATTAATACTAAATTGATAAATCCTGGTCACATTTGAAAATTCAAAATTCGTAGGCGTGGCCAGGACCAAAGTAAGCGATTTTGTTTTAATTCTTGAAAGTGCATGAAGTTTTCAGACAAACTGCCCAGACTAGTTTTAGGAAAACTCAGAAAATTTCAGAAGCCTACGTCCAGCCATTTCGGAGATATTTGAGAAAAACACGAGGGGTGGGCAAAATGTGCCCCTGCCACTAATAGGGTTTCAAAGGTGCGTTTCCCTATAGGCAACGATCATTTGTGAAAAATGAACCATTAATTCCCAATTTAATCATCTATTATCGCAATTTGTTTCGTCTGTTGTCTCATTGGAAGTGTTTAAGTTATCATTTTCACAATTTTACAACGGTGAATAGCAGGGTGAAAATGCGTTGTAAAACTGGCTTCATTTTTTACTACTACGTAAATCAGAAGATCTTTATGAAGCAGATGCGTGCGTTTTAAAAAGCAACCGTAGCGTTTCTGTAGTAACATTGTAGAGTTGTAAAGTTATAAAGTCTCGAGTGTAGTAAGTAGTAGTTTTTGCTTTATGAAACACAATTTTACAACTTTACTACACAATCTTATAACTATACCACATAATTTTACTACCAAACGTTTATGAGAAAGAGCAATGGTGTGTACAAATAAATGGGGAAAATTGAAAACATGTATAAATCCATAGGAAATGACTTGATTTGACCAATTTTCACCAGATCCAACACATTTCAAAGCCCTATGCCACATTTCTGTTCTTTGTCCTCTACGGGGTCAACGCAGGTGATCCCCAGGTCAAGGATGTTTTTGTCTTCAATAACTCTTTACCAAACCAAGGTAGAGCAATGGAGTTTTCACCATTGTATTCAGCTTGTCGATAATAATTAATTAATGTAAGAGTTGACCATGACCTGACCTTGACCTGACCTCAGGTCAGGCCAATTTTTTAATATGACCTAACTATGTCACCCAATAAATAATTCGATGTGTTTCGACGAGACAAACACAATGGTGATATCTGTTTTACTCTATCGTGATGCTGTCAAACGTTTTAAAGGGAAATAATGACCTTTTTATTTGTTTAGCTACAATTTCTTAGGCCACCGTTATGGTATACAAATTATGTGAGCTAAATTTAAGAACGAAATACAATTATTCCCTTATTCAAGGTTGGAAGTTTGGAAACATTAAAAAGCAAGTACATATACTTCTCTCGTAGTTCATGATCAGTATTTTCCCTCCACAATTGAAACGCGACATATCGGGTGTTTTTTATTAATCTGCTCAACGTTGAATACCTCTCGTTGAATTAGCTCTCAACAAATCGCATACACTAAATAAGTTGTCGTAGCGGGCAAGTTAATTCGCCGAATGTATAACGGTTTCCTCATATGTTCATTTATTTATTACGGAAAAACGTTCCAGATATATGTTTCATGAGTGCATTACAATGTATTGAATACCTGTATGTTGAAAATTCGTGGGATTTTTTTCTTCTCTCAAATTAATCGATAACACTAAATAGGGCGCCGTCCGGGGCAAACTAAACAGCCGATTTCAATGCACCTTTTCAAATGTTTGTTGATTTTTCATAGAATTATTAAGTTTAAGTAAAACATAGAATTATTAAGAATTATTAAGTAGGAGAGTATTAAGTTTGGCACATATTCGCAAAAGATAGAGTGCATGTAACATATATACCTTCATGATAAATAACAATGCGTAGGTAGGCTAATTCTAGCTCGGACATTGAATTCGTTACCAAGTATTTGTGAGTACCAACCGTTATAAGCGTGGAACGCTTAAGAACTTTAACTTGAAATATCTTTGGGTAAGAATGTTTATATGCAAAATGTGATCAATGTACAATACATTTTGGTTTCGTCTATCGATTTCAAGTAATAACTCCATTTTTGTGGAAAAAGTCATTATTTCCCTCTAAAAACAATTCGGCATTTTGATGATGTTTTAAATTTAATGTGTTCTGCTAACCTAACTATTGACCTTATGTCAATTTTGTGATGGAACTTGAGCGACATAAAATTCAATTTTCTTTCGAACGCTGTTTTCCGCACGTCGATAGCTCTTTTAGTTATCGAGATATAGACGGTGTTATCAGCGGTGTCAATTTTTGAAAATGATGGGTTGGGGGGGGGGGGGGGGAGAGGGACGTATCCAAGGAGAGCCTATCAGCGTCTTGGCTTAACACATTTGAAGGAAATTATAGTGCAACTTGTACAAAGGAGAGTATTTTTTTCATCAATTCATAATGCAAAAACAGACGAAATCTCATGAGTTTTGGACTTCTGTCGGACGACTCCTCAAACCAACGTTTTTGGCCGGTCTGCATCCTCCAGAAGGCTCGAGCCCTTACTTGGAACCCTTACTTAGACAAACGGCAATGTTAACCTGCCATTGACTTGGGGGAGCAAATATCTCACCTGACGTATTTTCGCAGTAGCTCAAAAACCAACAGCGACATCAACGTGAAACTTTTGGTACCTTCTCCTATACCGACTTTGCGTTTTCTGTGCATAAATGAAGCAATTTTGCAGAGAGAAAAATCGAGATGTAGCGAATTTAGTGACGTCACTACACACGAGTTTTAATTTTACTGAAATGAGGCCAGGTGGTAAAATGACTATCACGATCGAATTATACGTGTAAAATAATCCATTGAACATGTGTCGCATGGCTTTCGTATATTTGTTTGCGCATAGTTACCTTTTGTGACCCGACCTTGACCGTGACCTTTGCCAAAATTCTAACTTTTCCTCATGCAGGATGTGCATTTTACCTTTAAGAGCACTTCAGGTGATAATGGTCGCAATCGAAGACTTTGGATGGAAAGTATGGCCCATACACTCGAATACCTCGATTTTGACCTTTGCCCTTACCGTGGCCTGATATTTGACCTCCATTAAACAAAAAAAACGAGCATGATTTTTTTTAAGCGTCCTACGGGAGCTTTTTTCACCTTCGACCTACGGGGGGTCCTAAAAAGACCCCCCTGTTAACTTCCAAACCAAGCAAGATAGAGCAACGCGGTAAGAACCAATATATTGCCTGTCATGTTTGGAATCTAACGGTATGCAATTTGTAGGTTTCGGGTCAACGAGTGACCTTCCAGGTCAAGTGAATGACCTCGATCGACCACGTCCAGAACAGCGATTTTGCTCTGTCAGAAAACCTCAAAATTAGAAATTGATAAATGTAAATTAAAAGGCATGTTCCTAGACCAGTTTTGTCTCAGAAATACAGTAAAGGTAACTATTTATTCGTATCTGGTAAAAAAGTCCAAAAAAGTTATAAAAAAATGACGTCATAAGTATCTTACACTTAGGGAGCCATCACTCAGTCAAAAAAGGAGATATTGCTTTGCAATTTGGTTTGAGTTTTGTCCATACTCAGTTTTCTCACATATATTCCGTTTTTTTTAAAAAAAACATCTTTGAACATTTTCATTTTGTGGTGATTTAAAAAAAATCAGTTTATGTTCATTTTAGGGGTCTAAAAACCAAAATATCGAAAATCCGAGATTGCCATTTTAAAGAAAATTACATTTTGTATCTTTGCTTAATTGCGTTTGCAATTTTCCTAAAACACTCTGTTTTCTACGATTTTCAAACATTATCGTTTTTCCACCAACATGACGTCATCAAAACATCATTATCTCCCAAATTTGTCGATCAAATTCAATGCAATTTTTACAGCATACGTAAAATTGTTTGCATACACAGCTACTACAAATTTCAGCAAGATAACCAGAAAGATAACTAAAAATTTCAGCACGTGTAAAAAGTTATGCAATAAAAACCTCATGGGGGGGGTCGTTTTAGGACCCCGTAGGGCGAGGGTTAAATGCTTCTTTTGATAATTTTCGAACGCGCCTTCTTGCGCGGCTCGCTGCGCTCATTGGTTCGAAAGATAACCAGGGGCCGATTACCCCCCTTCTTACCCCCTGTCAATGGGGTTCGAAATTTACACCACTGACTGGCAATACCACTGTTGCGGTATTGCTAGCATTTCATGCGGGGACAAACGTTATCCTCCATATTGCTAGGGTTGTTTGAACACGCTCAAAGACTCTTTGGAAATATAAAAAACGGCCTCGCGGAGCGCCGTCATTTTCATGTCTACCGGGCATCGTATTATTGATTATTTGCGCACCTTCTCTGATTTTGTTTTACCCGGGAGCATTCTAAGTCACGGTTCTATACATACAGCCACTACCTGAGGTAGAACTGACCTATAGGTCAGGTCAACCGGACCCACCCCCAATAAAGTTCAAGCCAGACGGCAATGGGAAGTAAGACGGACACCCATCTCTCGAGCTATCTAACACAGTTTTCCGATTGTCGCTACGTTGCGTGGTTTTTGAAATCTGAGGGGGGGGGGGGGGGAGGAAATCAACCCCCCTCCCCCCCCCCCCCCCCCCCCCGGCAGTTCGTGGTTGGCGCGAACTGCTACCTCAGGTTCGGGAATCTGTCAAGCCCGCCGGTTCTGGATTCAGGC
>JAXIVJ010009270.1:37500-45000 GCA_036785665.1 Chirona hameri
GACACACACACACACACACACAGACACACACACACACACACACAGACACACACACACACACACAGACACACACACACACACACACAGACACACACACACACACACACAGACACACACACACACACACACAGACACACACACACACACACACACAGACACACACACACACACACACAGACACACACACACACACACAGACACACACACACACACACACAGACACACACACACACACACACAGACACACACACACACACACAGACACACACACACACACAGACACACACACACACACAGACACACACACACACACACACAGACACACACACACACACACACAGACACACACACACACACACACAGACACACACACACACACACAGACACACACACACACACACAGACACACACACACACACACACAGACACACACACACACACACAGACACACACACACACACACACAGACACACACACACACACACACAGACACACACACACACACACACAGACACACACACACACACACACACAGACACACACACACACACACACAGACACACACACACACACACACAGACACACACACACACACACACAGACACACACACACACAACACACAGACACACACACACACACACACAGACACACACACACACACACACAGACACACACACACACACACACAGACACACACACACACACACAGACACACACACACACACACACAGACACACACACACACACACACAGACACACACACACACACACACAGACACACACACACACACACACAGACACACACACACACACACACAGACACACACACACACACACACAGACACACACACACACACACACAGACACACACACACACACACACAGACACACACACACACACACACAGACACACACACACACACACACAGACACACACACACACACACACACAGACACACACACACACAACACACAGACACACACACACACACACACACAGACACACACACACACACACACAGACACACACACACACACACACAGACACACACACACACACACACAGACACACACACACACACACACAGACACACACACACACACACACAGACACACACACACACACACCACACAGACACACACACACACACACACAGACACACACACACACACACAGACACACACACACACAACACACACACAGACACACACACACACACACACAGACACACACACACACACACACAGACACACACACACACACACAGACACACACACACACACACAGACACACACACACACACAGACACACACACACACACAGACACACACACACACACACAGACACACACACACACACAGACACACACACACACACACAGACACACACACACACACACAGACACACACACACACACACACAGACACACACCACACACACACAGACACACACACACACACACACAGACACACACACCACACACAGACACACACACACACACACAGACACACACACACACACACAGACACACACAACACACACACAGACACACACACACACACACACAGACACACACACACACACACAGACACACACACACACACACAGACACACACACACACACACAGACACACACACACACACACAGACACACACACACACACACAGACACACACACACACACACAGACACACACACACACACACAGACACACACACACACACACAGACACACACACACACACACAGACACACACACACACACACAGACACACACACACACACAGACACACACACACACACACAGACACACACACACACACACAGACACACACACACACACACACAGACACACACACACACACACACACGACACACACACACACACACAGACACACACACACACACACAGACACACACACACACACACAGACACACACACACACACACAGACACACACACACACACAGACACACACACACACACACAGACACACACACACACACACAGACACACACACACACACACAGACACACACACACACACACAGACACACACACACACACACAGACACACACACACACACACACAGACACACACACACACACACAGACACACACACACACACACAGACACACACACACACACACAGACACACACACACACACACAGACACACACACACACACACAGACACACACACACACACAGACACACACACACCACACACAGACACACACACACACACAGACACACACACACACACACAGACACACACACACACACACAGACACACACACACACACACAGACACACACACACACACAGACACACACACACACACAAGACACACACACACACACAGACACACACACACACACAGACACACACACACACACACAGACACACACACACACACACAGACACACACACACACACAGACACACACACACACACACAGACACACACACACACACACAGACACACACACACACACACAGACACACACACACACACACAGACACACACACACACACAGACACACACACACACACACAGACACACACACACACACACAGACACACACACACACACACAGACACACACACACACACACACAGACACACACACACACACAGACACACACACACACACAGACACACACACACCACACAGACACACACACACACACACAGACACACACACACACACACAGACACACACACACACACACAGACACACACACACACACACAGACACACACACACACACACAGACACACACACACACACACAGACACACACACACACACACAGACACACACACACACACACAGACACACACACACACACACAGACACACACACACACACACAGACACACACACACACACAGACACACACACACACACACAGACACACACACACACACACAGACACACACACACACACACAGACACACACACACACACACAGACACACACACACACACACAGACACACACACACACACAGACACACACACACACACACAGACACACACACACACACAGACACACACACACACACAGACACACACACACACAGACACACACACACACACACAGACACACACACACACACACAGACACACACACACACACACAGACACACACACACACACACAGACACACACACACACACACAGACACACACACACACACAGACACACACACACACACACACAGACACACACACACACACAGACACACACACACACACAGACACACACACACACACAGACACACACACACACACACAGACACACACACACACACACAGACACACACACACACACAGACACACACACACACACAGACACACACACACACACAGACACACACACACACACAGACACACACACACACACAGACACACACACACACACAGACACACACACACACACAGACACACACACACACACAGACACACAACACACACAGACACACACACACACACAGACCACACACACACACACAGACACACACACACACACAGACACACACACACACACAGACACACACACACACACACAGACACACACACACACACACAGACACAACACACACACACAGACACACACACACACACAGACACACCACACACACACAGACACACACACACACACAGACACACACACACACACAGACACACACACACACACAGACACACACACACACACAGACACACACACACACACAGACACACACACACACACAGACACACACACACACACAGACACACACACACACACAGACACACACACACACACAGACACACACACACACACAGACACACACACACACACACAGACACACACACACACACAGACACACACACACACACAGACACACACACACACACAGACACACACACACACACAGACACACCACACACACACAGACACACACACCACACACAGACACACACACACACACAGACACACACACACACACACAGACACACACACACACACACAGACACACACACACACACACACAGACACACACACACACACAGACACACACACACACACAGACACACACACACACACACAGACACACACACACACACAGACACACACACACACACAGACACACACACACACACAGACACACACACACACACAGACACACACACACACACAGACACACACACACACACAGACACACACACACACACAGACACACACACACACACAGACACACACACACACACAGACACACACACACACACAGACACACACACACACACAGACACACACACAACACAGACACACACACACACACAGGACACACACACACACACAGACACACACACACACACAGACACACACACACACACAGACACACACACACACACAGACACACACACACACACAGACACACACACACACACAGACACACACACACACACAGACACACACACACACACAGACACACACACACACACAGACACACACACACACACAGACACACACACACACACAGACACACACACACACACAGACACACACACACACACAGACACACACACACACACAGACACACACACACACACAGACACACACACACACACAGACACACCACACACACAGACACACACACACACACAGACACACACACACACACAGACACCACACACACACACAGACACACCACACACACACAGACACACACACACACACAGACACACACACACACACAGACACACACACACACACAGACACACACACACACAACAGACACACACACACACACAGACACACACACACACACAGACACACACACACACACAGACACACACACACACACAGACACACACACACACACAGACACACACCACACACACAGACACACACACACACACAGACACACACACACACACACGACACACACACACACACAGCCACACACACACAAACAGACACACACACACACACAGACACACACACACACAGACACACACACACACACAGACACACACACACACACAGACACACACACACACAGACACACACACAACACACAGCACACAACACAGGGCAGACACACACACACACACAGACACACACACACACACAGACACACACGATCACACACAGACACACACACAACACACAGAGACACACACACACACACAGACACACACACACACACACACAGACACACACACACACACAGACACACACACACACAGACACAGACACACACACACACACAGACACACACACACACACAGACACACACACACACACAGACACACACACACACACAGACACACACACACACACAGACACACACACACACACAGACACACACACACACACAGACACACACACACACACAGACACACACACACACACAGACACACACACACACACAGACACACACACACACACAGACACAACACACACACAGACACACACACACACACAGACACACACACACACACAGACACACACACACACACAGACACACACACACACAGACACACACACACACAGACACACACACACACACAGACACACACACACACACAGACACACACACACACACGCACACACACACACACAGACACACACACACACACAGAACACACACACACACAGACACACACACACACACAGACACAACACACACACAGAACACACACACACACAGACACACACACACACACAGACACACACACACACACAGACACACACACACACACAGACACACACACACACACAGACACACACACACACACAGACACACACACACACACAGACACACACACACACACAGACACACACACACACACAGACACACACACACACACAGACACACACACACACACAGACACACACACACACACAGACACACACACACCACAGACACACACACACACAGACACACAACACACACACAGACACACACACACACACAGACACACACACACACACAGACACACACACACACACAGACACACACACACACACAGACACACACACACACACAGACACACACACACACACAGACACACACACACACACAGACACACACACACACACAGACCACACACACACACACAGACACACACACACACACAGACACACACACACACACAGACACACACACACACACAGACACACACACACAGACACACACACACACGACACACACAACAACAGACACACACACACACACAGACACACACACACACACAGACACACACACACACACACAGACACACACACACACACAGACACACACACACACACAGACACACACACACACACAGACACACACACACACACAGACACACACACACACACAGACACACACACACACACACAGACAACACACGACACACAGACACACACACACACACAGACACACACACACACACAGACACACACACACACACAGACACACCACACACAGACACACACACACACAGACACACACACACAAGACACACACACACACAGCACACACACACACAGCACACACACACACACAGACACACACACACACACAGACACACACACACACACAGACACACACACACACACAAGGACACACACACACCAGACACACAACACACACACAGACACACACACACAACACACAGACACACACACACACACAGGACACACACACACACACAGACACACACACACACACAGACACACACACACACACAGACACACACACACACACAGACACACACACACACACAGACACACACACACACACAGACACACACACACACACAGACACACACACACACACAGACACACACACACACACAGACACACACACACACACAGACACACACACACACACAGACACACACACACACACAGACACACACACACACACAGACACACACACACACACAGACACACACAACACACACAGACACACACACACACACAGACACACACACACACACAGACCACACACACACACACAGACAGACACACACACACACACAGACACACACACACACACAGACACACACACACACACAGACACACACACACACACAGACACACACACACACAGACACACACACACACACAGACACACACACCACACACAGACACACACACACACACAGACACACACACACACACAGACACACACACACACACAGACACACACACACACACAGACACACACACACACACAGACACACACACACACACAGGACACACACACACACACAGACACACACACACACACAGACACACACACACACACAGACACACACACACACACAGACACACACACACACACAGACACACACACACACACAGACACACACACACACACAGACACACACACACACACAGACACACACACACACACAGACACACACACACACACAGACACACACACACACACAGACACACACACACACACAGACACACAACACACACACAGACACACACACACACACAGACACACACAC
>JAXIVJ010009270.1:50000-51788 GCA_036785665.1 Chirona hameri
CACAGACCACACACACACACAGACACACACACACACACAGACACACACACACACACAGACACACACACACAACACAGACACACACACACACACACACAGACAACACACACAAACACACCACAGACCACACACACACAGACACACACACCACAGACACACACACACACAGCACACACACACACAGACACACACACACAAGACACACAACAGCACACACAGACACACACACACACACAGACAACACACACACACAACACACACACACACAGACCACACACACACAGACACACACAACACAGACACACACACACACAGACACACACACACACAGACACACACACACACAGACACACACACACAGACACACACACAACAGACACACACACAACACAGACACACACACACAGACACACACACACACAGACACACACACACACAGACACACACACACACAGACACACACACACACAGACACACACACACACAGAACACACACACAGACACACACACAAGACACCCACACACACAGCACACACACACACACAGACACACAGACACAACACACACACACACAGACACACACACACACAGACACACACACCAGACACACACACACACCAGACACACACACACACAGACACACACACACTACAGACACACACACACACAGACACACACACACACAGACACACACACACACAGACACACACACACACAGACACACCACACACACAGACACACACACACACAGACACACACACACACAGACACACACACACACAGACACACACACACACACAGACCACACACACACACAGACACACACACACACAGACACACACAACACAGACACACACACACACAGACACACACACACACAGACACACACACACACAGACACACACACACACAGACACACACACACACAGACACACACACACACAGACACACACACACACAGACACACACACACACGACACACACACACAAGACACACACACACACACAGACACACACACACACACAGACACACACGACACACACTGACACACACACACACACAGACACACACACACACAGACACACACACACACAGACACACCACACACAGACACACACACACACACAAGACACACACACACAACACACACAGACACACACACCACACACAGACACACACACACACAGACACACACACACACAGACACCACACACACACAGACACACACACACACAGACACACACACACACAGACACACACACACACAGACACACACACACCAGACACACACACACACGACACACACACACACAGAACACACACACACAGACACACACACACACAGACACACACACACACAGACACACACACACACAGACACACACACACACAGACACACACACACACAGACACACACAGTACACAAAGACACACACAAACACAGACACTCAGACCACACACACCAGTACACTACACGACACACAGACACACACACACACAGACACACACACAGCACAGACACACACACACCAGACACACACACTCACAGACACACACACACAGACACACACACCACAGACACACACACACCACAGACACACACTCACACAGACACACACACTCAGACAGACTCTCACACACACCAGACACTTCACACACACAGACTCACAGCATACACACAGACACACCACACCAGACATGACACACCACCAAAAACAGGACACAAACACACTACAGACACACACACACACACTGACACACACACACACAGACACACACACACACAG
>JAXIVJ010009271.1:0-51787 GCA_036785665.1 Chirona hameri
CAGGTGGACTGTGTTCTGGTCTGGTGGACTGTGTTCTGGTCTGGCCGACAGGTGGACTGTGTTCTGGTCTGACCGACAGGTGGACTGTGTTCTGGTCTTGACGGCAGGTGGACTGTGTGTTCTGGTCTGGCCGACAGTCTGGTCCCTGGACTGTGCTCTGGTCTTGACTGTCTGGCTGGCCGACTGTGACTTCTGGTCTGGTGGACTGTGTTCTGGTCTGGCCGACAGGTGTACTGTGCTCTGGTCTGGTGACTGTGTTCTGGTCTGGACCGACAGGTGGACTGTGTTCTGGCTGCCACAGGTGGACTGTTCTCTGATCTGGTGGACTGGTGTCTGGTCTGGTGACTGTGTTCTGGTCTGCCGACAGTGGACTGTGTTCTGGTCTGGTGGACTGTGTTCTGGTCTGGCCGACAGGTGGACGTGCTCTGGTCTGGTGGACTGTGTTCTGGTCTGGACCGAAAGGTGGACTGTGCTCTGGTCTGGCCGACAGGTGGACTGTGTTCTGGTCTGGTGGACTGTGTTCTGGTCTGGACGACAGGTGGAGCTGTATTCTGGTCCTGACCGGCAGGTGGACTGTGTTCTGGTCTGACTGCAGGTGGACTGTATTCTGGTCTGGCCTGACAGGTGGACTGTGCTCTGGTCTGACCGGCAGGTGGACTGTGTTCTGGTCTGGCCGACAGGTGGACTGTGTTCTGGTCTGCGACAGGTGGACTGTATTCTAGTCTGACCGACAGGTGGACTGTATCGGCGCCTCAAGGGGTCTGTCGGCGGTCTGCTGGTGCTGGTGGCCACCACCATCTGCCTGGTGCTGTCTTCGTGCTGGTGAACCAGGAGGGACACCGGAGGCTGGCCATCTTCCTGGCCGACACCAGCCACGCCATCATCCTCACGCTGATGATGCTCGCCTGCCTGGTCGGGTTTATCAGGTACGATCGTTCGGTGAAGAGATTGTTGAAGAGACTCGGTTTAAGGGACTGTCCCACCTTTTTGAAGTTGTCGAATCACACTTAATTGTATGTCTACATGTCAGGTGAGGTCAGCTGAACATGTTCGTGAACTTTTTCCTAAAAAATGCCTTATCTTGGAAGATATGCAACTTTTAGTTTAAGCGGAAAGTTGGGTTGGTGACGTCATGACTTTTTTTAAATAACAGGGAAATACTTTGTGTTGCCAATATGTATGGCACAATTTTTTGTCGACATCTATTGCGCAGATAAAGCGAACCACCCGGTGAACCACCCGATTGGCTTAGATGCGAACCACCACCGAGGATCGAGAAATGAAAGACGAAAATATTTCAAGGCCTGACCTTAAAACAAGTCGACTATCATTACAAGTTGGGTAAAGGAGACAGGACGCTGTCGGTTTAGAGGCCTACACATGGACCTTATTTTTGTATAGATGTTAATATCCAACTCGAATATCTTTTGATTAGATCTTTGTGGTTGTTTTAACTGCTATCATACTTAATTTAAATGCCAAGCCCATCAAAATGGCTATCTCAACTCAAATATAATGTTACGGTGGGATAGTCTCTTTAAACATGGAAATTTAATGGGTGTTCACCTTTAACATGGGGTTTTGGACTGAGATAGCAGATTGGATAGTAGCAGATCTAAAATTGGGTTGTGGTGAAAGAATTACCTCCCTACGTTTAAGTATTTTCGGACATCAGGACTAGTGGGGCCCCGGTTTCATGTCCGCTGTTTCGGGCCACGGTCGGGACATGAACCGCACTGCCGCGGAGTCAGTACACTCCATGGCACGTAGTATCTGATCATGACGCCTCGTTAATATCCGCTCAGCCGCCCGGCGCGCGGCGGCGTCCCCTTGTCAGAGACTGTACTGGGCGTCAGGCGGAGCCAGATACGCCAGCTGCTGTCGTACGATTTCTCGTGAAATGCAAAGAGAAACTTACTTCTTTCTCCACATATATCCATCAGTTGTCCAAACGAAAGTCATATTCGTAGTTTGAGCTTAAGATGCACCGTATGGTTGAATTTCAAGACAACTTTCAAGGTGACCTAATCCCTTTAAACGCTGATATTGCAATGGCATAGTGACAAAATCCATGTTATTAACGTTCAAGTATCGTCATTAATATTAAAAAGTACAGATACAGATACAGATTATGATATTCGGATCCTCCAGTACATGTTTTTTGTATGGCATCCACGTCATTACATAATAGCACATGTTATGTTGAAACGCATATAGTATGATAAACACGCACAATAAACTACAATGGTGGCAACGGTAAAAGAGTGGCAGGAATGCGCAATCACAAGACGGTCAATACTGCTACAAAAAGGCACATGCAGCTATTGTCCAGCTTTGCGGTAGGCCCTTTCAATGCGCGCGCGCGGCCTCGGCAACAGGAAGCTGCGCCTGGCGAACTCCGCTGCACACGCCCGCACTCCGCTCGTTCGAGCTGGCCCGCCATCAGTGGCGCGCGCGCGGCTCGGCACAGGAAGCTGCGCCTGGCGAACTCCGCCTGCACACGCCCGCACTGCGCTCCGTTCGGAGCTGGCCGCCATCAGTGGCGCTGCGCCGCGGCTCCTCGGCACAGGAAGCTGCGCCTGGCGAACTCCGCCTGCACACGCCCGCACTGCGCTCCGTTCGAGCTGGCCGCCATCAGTGGCGCGCGCGCGGCTCTGCACAGGAAGCTGCGCCTGGCGAACTCCGCCTGCACACGCCCGCACTGCGCTCGTTCGAGCTGGCCGCCATCAGTGGCGCGCGCGCGGCTCGGCACAGGAAGCTGCGCCTGGCGACTCTCGCATGCACACGCCCGCACTGCGCCTCGTTCGAGCTGGCCGCATCAGTGGCGCGCGCGCGCGGCGGTTAGGACACGTCCGCTCGCGCCAAACACTCGCTGGCGCAACAGTTCTGAGGCGCTGGGAAGGGATGAGGGCGCATTGTGGCAATGTCGCGTTCGGTGAGCATTTCCTCAACAATAGGCCACCCCTGCTCTCGGTCTTGA
Organism: Chirona hameri; assembly: GCA_036785665.1. Taxonomy (NCBI): domain Eukaryota; kingdom Metazoa; phylum Arthropoda; class Thecostraca; order Balanomorpha; family Balanidae; genus Chirona; species Chirona hameri. Next base: position 2,981 of record JAXIVJ010009271.1, read on the forward strand.
CGGAGTGACATGGTCGTGCCGGCCGAGTCCGGCCACGATGCGGGACACGAAGTGAATCGCCTTTTGACGCGCAGTTTCTGTGTCTGCGGTATACAGTTAGCCCCAACACCGTTATACAACCAGTAAGGCGCCGTAGTCCGGCGATGAAACGATCGTGAGCGACGTGAGCGGCGAAGTGCGGTGTGTGGTATGGCGAATTTCAACTCGATAAGGGCAAGTAGTTTACTGAGCTACAAAAAGAGTGCGCACCGTGCGGCACGTGCAGAGACACGTGCGCTTGCCTCTGTGCGCACGTGCGCATGAGGCACAGAGGCACGTGCAGAGGCGCCTGACTTGTGGGAAATTGGCGGCTGGAAGGTCCCTAACCACACACCAAACTTGAACACAATAGGCTCAGCCGTTCCTGAGATATTAATAAGTGGGTGAAGCCCTGCGCACGTGCAAGGGCACCCCACACACATGCCTTTGGGAAGGCGGCGGTGTGGAGAGTCCCTAACCACACACAAAATTTTGTAACACAATCGGCTCAGCCGTTCCTGAGATATAGAATAGGGGTGTACACGTGCGCACGTGGCAGAGGCACCCCCACACATGACTTGTGGGAAGGCTCGGCGGCGGACGGGGTCCCTAACCACACACCAAAATTTGAACACAATCGGCACCAGCCCTGGTGTGGGTGTGGGTGGGTGGATTGTCGGTGGGTTTGGTTGGCGGGCGGGCGGGCGGGCAGGTGTGTGTGTGTGTGTGTGTGTGTGTGTGTGTGTGTGTGTGTGTGTTGTGTGTGTGTGTGTGTGTGTGTGTGTGTGTGTGTGTGTGTGTGTGTGTGTGTGTGTGTGTGGTGTGTGTGTGTGTGTGTGTGTTGTGTGTTGGTGTGTGTGTGTGTGTGTGATGTGTGTTTGTGTGTGTGTGTGTGTGTGTGTGCGTGGCGTGCGTGCGTGCGTGCGTGCGTGCGGTGCGTGCGTGCGTGTCGTGCCGTGCGTGCGTGCGTGCGTGCTGTGCGTGCGTGCGTGCGTGCGTGCGTGCGTGCGTGCGTGCGTGCGTGCGTGCGTGCGTGCGTGGTGCGTGCGTGCGTGCGTGCGTGCAGTGCGTGCGTGCGTGTCGTGCCGTGCGTGGCGTGCGTGCGTGCGTGCGTGCTGTGCGTGCGTGCGTGCGTGCGTGCGTGCGTGCGTGCGTGCTGTGCTCGTGCGTCGGCGTGCGTGCCAGTGCGTGCGTCGTGCTGTGCGTGCGTGCGTGCGTGCGTGCGTGCGTGCGTGCGTGCGTGCAGTGCGTGCGTGCGTGCGTGCGTGCGTGCGTGCTGTGCGTGCGTGCGTGCGTGCGTGCGTGCGTGCGTGCGTTGCGTGCGTGCGGCTGCGTGCGTGCGTGCGTGCGTGCGTGCGTGCGTGCGTGCGTGCGTGCTTTGCGTGCGTGCGTGCGTGCGTGCGTGCGTGCGTGTGCGTGCGTTGCGTGCGTGCGTGCGTGCGTGCGTGCGTGCGTGCGTGCGTGGTGCGTGCGTGGCGTGCGTGCGTGCGTGCGTCGTGCGTGCGTGCGTGCGTGCGTGCGTGCGTGCGTGCGTGCGTGCGTGCGTGCGTGGTGCGTGCGTGCGTGCGTGCGTGCGTGCGTGCGTGCGTGCGTGCGTGCGGGCGGGCGGTCGGGCCGGCGGGGCGGGCGGGCGGGGCGGGCGGGCGGGCGGGCGGGCGGGCGGGCGGAGCGGGCGGCGGGCGGGCGGGCGGGCGGGCGGGCGGGCCGGCGGGCGGGCGGGTACGGGTGGTGTGTGTGTGTGTGTGTGTGTGTGTGTGTGTGTGTGTGGTGTGTGTGTGTGTGTGTGGGTGTGGTGTGGGGTGTGGGTGCGGGTGCGGGTGCGGGTGCGGTGCGGGTGCGGGTGCGGGTGCGGGTGCGGGTGCGGGTGCGGGTGCGGGTGCGGAGTGCGGGTGCGGGTTGCGGTTGCGGTTGCGGTTGGTTGCGGTTGCGGTTGCGGTGCGGTTGCGGTTGCGGTTGCGGTTGCGGGTGCGGTTGCGGTTGCGGTGCGGGGTGCGGGTGGGCGTGGGTGCGGTGCGTGCGCGGGAGCGGTGTGCGGGTGCGGGTGCGGGTGCGGGTGCGGGTGCGGGTGCGGGGTGCGGGTGCGGTGCGGGTGCGGGTGCGGGTGCGGTGTGCGGGTTGCGGGTGCGGGTGGTGCGGGTGCGGGGGTGCGGGGTGCGGGGTGCGGGTGTGTTGTGTGTGTGTGTGTGTGTGTGTGTGTGTGTGTGTGTGTGTGTGTGTGTGTGTGTGTGTGTGTGTGTGTGTGTGTGTGTGTGTGTGTGTATGTTTGTGTATTTGTGTTTGTGTTTGTGTGTGTGTGCCGGTGTGCCGGTGTGCCGGTGTGCCGGTGTGGCCGGTGTGCCGGTGTGTGCCGGTGGTCTGCCGGTCTGCCGGTCTGCCGGTGTCGGTGTGCCGGTGGTGCCGGTCTGTGCCGGTCTGCCGGTCTGCCGGTCTGCCGGTGGTCTGCCGGGTCTGCCGGTCTGCCGAGTCTGCCGGTCTGCCGGTCTGCCGGTCTGCCGGTCTGCCGGTCTGCCGGTCTGCCGGTCTGCCGGTCTGCCGAGGTCTGCCGGTCTGCCGGTCTGCCGTCCGCTCCTGCCGGTCTGCCGGTCCTGCCGGTCTGCCAGGTCCTGTCTGCGGTCTGCCGTCTGCCGGTCTGCCGGTCTGCCGGTCTGCCGGTCTGCCGGTCTGCGGTCTGCCGTCTGCCGGTCTGCCCGGTCTGCCCGGTCTGCCGGTCTGCCGGTCTGCCGGTCTGCCGGTCTGCCTGCCGTCTGCCGGTCTGCCGTCTGCCGGTCTGCGGTCTGCGTCTGCCGGTCTGCCGGTCTGCCGGTCTGCCGGTCTGCGGTCCTGCCGGTCTTGCCGGTCTGCCGGTCTGCCGGTCTTGCCGGTCTGCCGGTCTGCCGGTCTGCCGGTCTGCCGGTCTGCCGGTCTGCCGGTCTGCCGGTCTGCCGGTCTGCCGGTCTGCCGGTCTGCCGGTCTGCCGGTCTGCCGGTCTGCCGGTCTGCGGTCTGCCGGTCTGCCGGTCTGCCGGTCTGCCGGGTCTGCCGGTCCTGCCGGTCTGCCGTGGTCTGCCGGTCTGCGGTCTTGCCGTCTGCGGTCTGCCGGTCTGCCGGTCTGCCGGTCTGGCCGGTCTGCCGGTCTGCCGGTCTGCCGGTCTGCCGGTCCTGCCGGTCTGCCGGTCTGCCGGTCTGCCGGTCTGCCGGTCTGTGCCGGTCTGCCGGTCTGCCGGTCTGCCGGTCTGCCGGTCTGCCGGTCTGCTCGGTCTGCCGGTCTGCCGGTCTGCCGGTCTGCCGGTCTGCCGGTCTGCCGGTCTGCCGGTCTGCCGGTCTGCCGGTCTGCCGGTCTGCCGGTCTGCCGGTCTGCCGGTCTGCCGGTCTGCCGGTCTGCCGGTCTGCCGGTCTGCCGTCTGCCGGTCCTGCCGGTCTGCGGTCTGCCGGTCTGCCGGTCTGCCGGTCTGCCGGTCTGCGGTCTGCCGTCTGCCGGTCTGCCGGTCTGCCGGACTGCCGGTCTGCCGGTCTGCCGGTCTGCCGGTCTGCCGGTCTGCCGGTCTGCCGTCTGCGCCGGTCTGCCGGTCTGCCGGTCTGCGGTCTGCCGGTCTGCCGGTCTGCCGGTCTGCCGGTCCTGCCGGTCTGCCGGTCTGCCGGTCTGCCGTCTGCGGTCTGCCGGTCTGCCGGTCTGCCGGTCCTGCCGGTCTGCCGGTCTGCCGTCTGCCGGTCTGCCGGTCTGCCGGTCTGCCGGTCTGCCGGTCTGGTCTGCCGGTCTGCCGGTCTGCCGGTCTGCCGGTCTGCCGGTCTGCCGGTCTGCCGTCTGCCGGTCTGCGGTCTGCCGGTCTGCCGGTCCGGTCTAGCCGGTCTGTCGGTCTGTCGTCTTTCGGTCTGTCGGTCTGTCCGGTCTGTCGTCTGTTCGGTCCTGTCGGTCCTGTCGGTCTGTCGGTCTGTCGGTCTGTCGGTCTGTCGGTCTGTCGGTCCTGTCGGTCTGTCGTCTGTCGGTCTGTCGGTCTGTCGGTCTGTCGGTCTGTCGGTCTGTCGGTCTGTCGGTCTGTATCGGTCTGTCGGTCTGTCGTCTGTCGGTCTGTCGGTCTGTCGGTCTGTCGGTCTGTCGGTCTGTCGGTCTGTCGGTCCTGTCGGTCTGTCGGTCTGTCGGTCTGTCGGGTCTGTCGGTCTGTCGGTCTGTCGGTCTGTCGGTCTGTCGGTCTGTCGGTCTGTCGGTCTGTCGGTCTGTCGGTCTGTCGGTCTGTCGGTCTGTCGGTCTGTCGGTCTGTCGGTCTGTCGGTCTGTCGGTCTGTCGGTCTGTCGGTCTGTCGGTCTGTCGGTCTGTCGGTCTGTCGGTCTGTCGGTCTGTCGGTCTGTCGGTCTGTCGGTCTGTCGGTCTGTCGGTCTGTCGGTCTATCGGTGTGTCGGTGTGTCGGTGTGTCGGTGTGTCGGTCTGTCGGTGTGTATGTGTGTCGGTCTGTCGGTGTGTATGTGTGTCAGTCTGTCGGTGTGTATGTGTGTCTATGTGTTGGTCTGTATGTGTGTCTGTGTGACGGTCTGTCGGTGTGTATGTGTGTCTGTGTGTTGGTCTGTATGTGTGTCGGTGTGTCTGTGTGTCTGTCGGTGTGTCTGTGTGTCGGTGTGTCTGTGTGTCTGTCGGTGTGTCTGTGTGTCGGTCTGTGTGTCGGTCTGTGTGTCGGTATGTGTGCCGGTCGGTCTGTGTGTCGGTCGGTCTGTGTGTCGGTCTGTGTGTCGGTCGGTCTGTGTGTCGGTCGGTCTGTGTGTCGGTCGGTCTGTGTGTCGGTATGTGTGTCGATCGGTCTGTGTGTCGGTTTGTGTGTCGGTCGGTATGTGTGTCGGTCGGTCTGTGTGTCGGTCTGTGTGTCGGTCTTTGTGTCGGTCTGTGTGTCGGTCTGTGTGTCGGTCTGTGTGTCGGTCTGTGTGTCGGTCGGTATGTGTGTCGGTCGGTATGTGTGTCGCTCGGCCTGTGTGTCGGTCGGTCTGTGTGTCGGTCGGTATGTGTGTCGGTCGGTCTGTGTGTCGGTCGGTCTGTGTTTCGGTCTGTGTGTCGGTCTGTCTGCGTGTCGGTCAGTCTGTGTGTCGGTCGGTCTTCGTGTCGGTCAGTCTGTGTGTCGGTCGGTATGTGTGTCGGTCGGCCTGTGTGTCGGTCGGTATGTGTGTCAGTCGGTCTGTGTGTGTCGGTCGGTCTTTGTGTCGGTCGGTCTATGTGTCGGTCGGTCTGTGTGTCGGTCTGTGTGTCGGTCGGTCTGTGTGTCGGTCAGTATGTGTGTCGGTCAGTCTGTGTGTCGGTCGGTCTGTGTGTCGGTCAGTCTGTATGTCGGTCGGTCTGTGTGTCTGTGTGTCTGAGTGTCGGTTGGTCTGTGTGTCGGTCGGTCTGTGTGTCGGTCGGTCTGTGTGTCGGTCAGTCTGTATGTCGGTCGGTCTGTGTGTCTGTGTGTCTGTGTGTCGGTCGGTATGTGTGTCGGTCAGTATGTGTGTCGGTCGGTCTGTGTGTCGGTCGGTATGTGTGTCAGTCGGTCTGTGTGTCGGTCAGTCTGTGGTCGGTCGGTCTGTGTGTCGGTCGGTCTGTGTGTCGGTATGTGTGTCGGTCTGTGTGTCGGTCGGTCTTTGTGTCGGTCTGTGTGTCGGTCGGTCTGTGTGTCGGCCGGTCTGTGTGTCGGTCGGTCTTTGTGTCGGTCGGTCTGTGTGTCGGTCGGTATGTGTGTCGGTCGGTATGTGTGTCGGTCGGTCTGTGTTTCGGTCTGTGTGTTGGTCGGTATGTGTGTCGGTCGGTATGTGTGTCGGTCGGTTTGTGTGTCGGTCGGTCTGTGTGTCGGTCGGTCTGTGTGTCGGTCTGTCTGTATGTCGGTCGTCATGTGTGTCGGTCGTCATGTGTGTCGGTCGTCATGTGTGTCGGTCTGTCTGTGTGTCGGTCTGTGAGTCGGTCTGTGTGTCGGTCTGTGTGTCGGTATGTGTGTCGGTCGGTCTGTGTGTCGGTCGGTCTGTGTGTCGGTCGGTCTGTGTGTCGGTCGGTCTGTGTGTCGGTCGGTATGTGTGTCGGTCGGTCTGTGTGTCGGTTGGTCTGTGTGTCGGTCAGTCTGTGTGTCGGTCGGTATGTGTGTCGCTCGGTCTGTGTGTCGGTCTGTGAGTCGGTCTGTGTGTCGGTCGGTCTGTGTGTCGGTCGGGCTGTGTGTCGGTCGGTCTGTGTGTCGGTCGGGCTGTGTGTCGGTATGTGTGTCGGTATGTGTGTCGGTCTGTGTGTCGGTCTGTGTGTCGGTCTGTGAGTCGGTTGTGTGTCGGTATGTGTGTCGGTATGTGTGTCGGTCTGTGTGTCGGTATGTGTGTCGGTCGGTATGTGTGTCGGTCGGTCTTTGTGTCAGTCAGTCTGTGTGTCGGTCTGTGTTGGTCGGTCTGTGTGTCGGTCGGTGTGTGTGTGTCGGTCAGTCTGTGTGTCGGTCGGTCTGTGTCGGTCGGTCTGTGTGTCGGTATGTGTGTCGGTCGGTCTTTGTGTCGGTCAGTCTGTGTGTCGGTCTGTGTGTCGGTCGGTCTGTGTGTCGGTCGGTCTGTGTGTCGGTCAGTATGTGTGTCGGTCGGTCTGTGTCGGTCGGTCTGTGTGTCGGTATGTGTGTCGGTCGGTATGTGTGTCGGTCGGTCTGTGTGTCGGTATGTGTGCCGGTCCGTCTGTGTGTCGGTCGGTCTGTGTGTCGGTCAGTCTGTGTGTCGGTCTGCGTGTCGGTCTGTGTGTCGGTCAGTCTGTGTGTCGGTCGGTCTGTGTGTCGGGCGGTCTGTGTGTCGGTCTGTGTGTCGGTCTTTGTGTCGGTCTGTGTGTCGGTCGGTCTGTGTGTCGGTCGGTCTGTGTGTCGGTCGGTCTGTGTGTCGGTCGGTTTGTGTGTCGGTCGGTATGTGTGTCGGTCGGTCTCTGTGTCGGTATGTGTGTCGGTCGGTCTGTGTGTCGGTCGGTCTGTGTGTCGGTCGTCCTGTGTGTCGGTCTGTGTGTCGGTCTGTCTGTGTGTCGGTCTGTGTGTCGGTATGTGTGTCGGTCGGTCTGTGTGTCGGTATGTGTGTCGGTCTGTGTGTCGGTCTGTGTGTCGGTCGGTCTGTGTGTCGGTCTGTGCGTCGGTCGGTATGTGTGTCGGTCGTCCTGTGTGTCGGTCTGTGTGTCGGTCTGTCTGTGTGTCGGTCTGTGTGTCGGTATGTGTGTCGGTCGGTCTGTGTGTCGGTATGTGTGTCGGTCTGTGTGTCGGTCTGTGTGTCGGTTGGTCTGTGTGTCGGTCTGTGTGTCGGTTTGTCTGTGTGTCGGTCTGTATGTCGGTCGGTATGTGTGTCGGTCGGTCTGTGTGTCGGTCTGTGTGTCGGTCGGTCTGTGTGTCGGTCGGTCTGTGTGTCGGTCGGTCTTTGTGTCGGTCGGTCTGTGTGTCGGTCGGTATGTGTGTCGGTCGGTCTGTGTGTCGGTCGGTCTGCGTGTCGGTCGGTATGTGAGTCGGTCGGTCTGTGTGTCGGTCGGTCTGTGTGTCGGTCGGTCTGTGTGTCGGTCGTCATGTGTGTCGGTCGTCATGTGTGTCATTCTGTCTGTGTGTCGGTCTGTGTGTCGGTATGTGTGTCGGTCTGTGAGTCGGTCTGTGTGTCGGTATGTGTGTCGGTATGTGTGTCGGTATGTGTGTCGGTATGTGTGTCGGTCGGTCTGTGTGTCGGTCGGTCTGTGTGGCGGTCGGTCTGTGTGGCGGTCGGTCTGTGTGTCGGTCGGTCTGTGTGTCGGTCGGTATGTGTGTCGGTTGGTCTGTGTGTCGGTCAGTCTGTGTGTCGGTCGGTATGTGTGTCGCTCGGTCTGTGTGTCGGTATGTGAGTCGGTCTGTGTGTCGGTCGGTCTGTGTGTCGGTATGTGTGTCGGTATGTGTGTCGGTCTGTGTGTCGGTCTGTGTGTCGGTCTGTGAGTCTGTCTGTGTGTCGGTCTGTGTGTCGTTATGTGTGTCGGTCTGTGTGTCGCTCTGTGTGTCGGTCGGTCTGTGTGTCGGTCGGTCTTTGTGTCGGTCAGTCTGTTTGTCGGTCTGTGTGTCGGTCGGTATGTGTGTCGGTCAGTCTGTGTGTCGGTCAGTCTGTGTGTCGGTCGGTCTGTGTCGGTCGGTATGGGTGTCGGTATGTGTGTCGGTCGGTCTTTGTGTCGGTCGGCCTGTGTGTCGGTCTGTGTGTCGGTCGGTCTGTGTGTCGGTCAGTATGTGTGTCGGTCGGTCTGTGTCGGTCGGTCTGTGTGTCGGTATGTGTGTCGGTCGGTCTGTGTGTTGGTCGGTCTGTGTGTCGGTCTGTGTATCGGTCGGTCTGTGTGTCGGTCCGTCTGTGTGTCGGTCGGTCTGTGTGTCGGTCAGTCTGTTTGTCGGTCGGTCTGTGTGTCGGTCGGTCTGTGTGTCGGTCGGTCTGTGTGTCGATCTGTGTGTCGGTCTGTGTGTCGGTCTGTGTGTCGGTCAGTCTGTGTGTCGGTCGGTATGTGTGTCGGTCGGTATGTGTGTCGGTCGGTATGTGTGTCGGTCGGTCTGTGTGTCGGTCGGTCTCTGTGTCGGTATATGTGTCGGTCGGTCTGTGTGTCGGTCAGTCTGTGTTTCGGTCGGTATGTGTGTCGGTCGGTCTGTGTGTCGGTCGGTCTGTGTGTCGGTTGGTATGTGTGTCGGTCAGTCTGTGTGTCAGTCGGTATGTGTGTCGCTCGGTCTGTGTGTCGGTCTGTGAGTCGGTCTGTGTGTCGGTCGGTCTGTGTGTCGGTCGGTCTGTGTGTCGGTCGGTCTGTGTGTCGGTATGTGTGTCGGTATGTGCGTCGGTATGTGTGTCGGTCTGTGTGTCGGTCTGTGTGTCGGTCTGTGTGTCGGTCTGTGAGTCGGTCTGTGTGTCGGTCTGTGTGTCGGTATGTATGTCAGTCTGTGTGTCGGGCTGTGTGTCGGTCGGTCTGTGTGTCGGTCGGTCTTTGTATCGGTCAGTCTGTGTGTCGGTCTGTGTGTCAGTCGGTCTGTGTGTCGGTCGGTATGTGTGTCGGTCGGTCTTGTGTCGGGCGGTCTGTGTGTCGGTCGGTCTGTGTGTCGGTCGATCTGTGTGTCGGTCGGCCTGTGTGTCGGTCTGTGTGTCGGTCGGTCTGTGTGTCGGTCTGTGTGTCGGTCGGTATGTGTGTCGGTTTGTGTGTCGGTCGGTATGTGTGTCGGTCTGTCTGTGTGTCGGTCTGTGAGTCGGTCTGTCTGTCGGTCTGTGTGTCGGTATGTGTGTCGGTCGGTCTGTGTGTCGGTCGGTCTGTGTGTGGGTCAGTCTGTGTGTCGGTCGGTCTGTGTGTCGGTCGGTATGTGTGTCGGTCGGTCTGTGTGTCGGTTGGTCTGTGTGTCGGTCAGTCTGTGTGTCGGTCGGTATATGTGTCGCTCGGTCTGTGTGTCGGTCTGTGAGTCGGTCTGTGTGTCGGTCGGTCTGTGTGTCGGTCGGGCTGTGTGTCGGTATGTGTGTCGGTATGTGTGTCGGTCTGTGTGTCGGTCTGTGTGTCGGTCTGTGAGTCGGTTGTGTGTCGGTATGTGTGTCGTTATGTGTGTCGGTCTGTGTGTCGGTATGTGTGTCGGTCGGTCTGTGTGTCGGTCGGTATGTGTGTCGGTCGGTCTTTGCGTCAGTCAGTCTGTGTGTCGGTCTGTGTTGGTCGGTCTGTGTGTCGGTCGGTGTGTGTGTCGGTCAGTCTGTGTGTCGGTCGGTCTGTGTCGGTCGGTCTGTGTGTCGGTATGTGTGTCGGTTGGTCTTTGTGTCGGTCAGTCTGTGTGTCGGTCTGTGTGTCGGTCGGTCTGTGTGTCGGTCGGTCTGTGTGTCGGTCGGTCTGTGTGTCGGTCAGTATGTGTGTCGGTCGGTCTGTGTCGGTCGGTCTGTGTGTCGGTCTGTGTGTCGGTCTGTGTGTCGGTCGGTCTGTGTGTCGGTCGGTCTGTGTGTCGGTCGGTCTGTGTGTCGGTCGGTTTGTGTGTCGGTCGGTATGTGTGTCGGTCGGTCTCTGTGTCGGTATGTGTGTCGGTCGGTCTGTGTGTCGGTCGGTCTGTGTGTCGGTCGTCCTGTGTGTCGGTCTGTGTGTCGGTCTGTCTGTGTGTCGGTCTGTGTGTCGGTATGTGTGTCGGTCGGTCTGTGTGTCGGTATGTGTGTCGGTCTGTGTGTCGGTCTGTGTGTCGGTCGGTCTGTGTGTCGGTCTGTGTGTCGGTCGGTCTGTGTGTCGGTCTGTATGTCGGTCGGTATGTGTGTCGGTCGGTCTGTGTGTCTGTCTGTGTGTCGGTCGGTCTGTGTGTCGGTCGGTCTGTGCGTCGGTCGGTCTTTGTGTCGGTCGGTCTGTGTGTCGGTCGGTATGTGTGTCGGTCGGTCTGTGTGTCGGTCGGTCTTTGTGTCGGTCGGTATGTGAGTCGGTCGGTTTGTGTGTCGGTCGGTCTGTGTGTCGGTCGGTCTGTGTGTCGGTCGTCATGTGTGTCGGTCGTCATGTGTGTCATTCTGTCTGTGTGTCGGTCTGTGTGTCGGTATGTGTGTCCGTCTGTGAGTCGGTCTGTGTGTCGGTATGTGTGTCGGTATGTGTGTCGGTATGTGTGTCGGTCGGTCTGTGTGTCGGTCGGTCTGTGTGTCGGTCGGTCTGTGTGGCGGTCGGTCTGTGTGTCGGTCGGTCTGTGTGTCGGTCGGTATGTGTGTCGGTTGGTCTGTGTGTCGGTCAGTCTGTGTGTCGGTCGGTATGTGTGTCGCTCGGTCTGTGTGTCGGTATGTGAGTCGGTCTGTGTGTCGGTCGGTCTGTGTGTCGGTATGTGTGTCGGTATGTGTGTCGGTCTGTGTGTCGGTCTGTGTGTCGGTCTGTGAGTCTGTCTGTGTGTCGGTCTGTGTGTCGTTATGTGTGTCGGTCTGTGTGTCGCTCTGTGTGTCGGTCGGTCTGTGTGTCGGTCGGTCTTTGTGTCGGTCAGTCTGTGTGTCGGTCTGTGTGTCGGTCGGTATGTGTGTCGGTCGGTCTGTGTGTCGGTCAGTCTGTGTGGTCGGTCTGTGTCGGTCGGTATGTGTGTCAGTATGTGTGTCGGTCGGTCTTTGTGTCGGTCAGTCTGTGTGTCGGTCTGTGTGTCGGTCGGTCTGTGTGTCGGTCAGTATGTGTGTCGGTCGGTCTGTGTCGGTCGGTCTGTGTGTCGGTATGTGTGTCGGTCGGTCTGTGTGTTGGTCGGTCTGTGTGTCGGTCTGTGTGTCGGTCCGTCTGTGTGTCGGTCGGTCTGTGTGTCGGTCAGTCTGTTTGTCGGTCGGTCTGTGTGTCGGTCGGTCTGTGTGTCGGTCGGTCTGTGTGTCGGTCTGTGTGTCGGTCTGTGTGTCGGTCGGTCTGTGTGTCGGTCGGTATGTGTGTCGGTCGGTATGTGTGTCGGTCGGTATGTGTGTCGGTCGGTATGTGTGTCGGTCGGTCTGTGTGTCGGTCGGTCTCTGTGTCGGTATATGTGTCGGTCGGTCTGTGTGTCGGTCGGTCTGTGTGTCGGTCGGTATGTGTGTCGGTCGGTCTGTGTGTCGGTCGGTCTGTGTGTCGGTTGGTCTGTGTGTCGGTCAGTCTGTGTGTCAGTCGGTATGTGTGTCGCTCGGTCTGTGTGTCGGTCTGTGAGTCGGTCTGTGTGTCGGTCGGTCTGTGTGTCGGTATGTGTGTCGATCGGTCTGTGTGTCGGTTTGTGTGTCGGTCGGTATGTGTGTCGGTCGGTCTGTGTGTCGGTCTGTGTGTCGGTCTGTGTGTCGGTTTGTGTGTCGGTCTGTGTGTCGGTCTGTGTGTCGGTCGGTATGTGTGTCGGTCGGTATGTGTGTCGCTCGGTCTGTGTGTCGGTCGGTCTGTGTGTCGGTCGGTATGTGTGTCGGTCGGTCTGTGTGTCGGTCGGTCTGTGTTTCGGTCTGTGTGTCGGTCTGTCTGTGTGTCGGTCGGTCGGTCTGTGTGTCGGTCGGTCTGTGTTTCGGTATGTGTGTCGGTCAGTCTGTGTGTCGGTCAGGCTGTGTGTCGGTCAGTCTGTGTGTCGGTCAGTATGTGTGTCGGTCGGTCTGTGTGTCGGTCGGTCTGTGTGTCGGTCGGTATGTGTGTCGGTCAGTCTGTGTGTCGGTCGGTTTGTGTTTCGGTCTGTGTGTCGGTCGGTATATGTGTCGGTCGGTCTGTGTGTCGGTCAGTATGTGTGTCGGTCGGTGTTTGTGTCGGTCAGTATGTGTGTCGGTCGGTCTGTGTTTCGGTCTGTGTGTCGGTTGGTGTGTGTGTCGGTCGGTCTGTGCGTCGGTCGGTATGTGTGTGTCGGTCGGTCTGTGTGTCGGTCTGTCTGCGTGTCGGTCAGTCTGTGTGTCGGTCGGTCTTTGTGTCGGTCAGTCTGTGTGTCGGCCGGTCTGTGTGTCGGTCGGCCTGTGTGTCGGTCGGTATGTGTGTCAGTCGGTCTGTGTGTGTCGGTCGGTCTTTGTGTCGGTCGGTCTGTGTGTCGGTCGGTCTGTGTGTCGGTCTGTGTGTCGGTCTGTGTGTCGGTCGGTCTGTGTGTCGGTCAGTATGTGTGTCGGTCAGTCTGTGTGTCGGTCGGTCTGTGTGTCGGTCAGTCTGTATGTCGGTCGGTCTGTGTGTCTGTGTGTCTGTGTGTCAGTCGGTATGTGTGTCGGTCAGTATGTGTGTCGGTCGGTCTGTGTGTCGGTCGGTATGTGTGTCAGTCGGTCTGTGTGTCGGTCAGTCTGTGGTCGGTCGGTCTGTGTGTCGGTCGGTCTGTGTGTCGGTCGGTCTGTGTGTCGGTATGTGTGTCGGTCTGTGTGTCGGTCGGTCTTTGTGTCGGTCTGTGTGTCGGTCGGCCTGTGTGTCGGCCGGTCTGTGTGTCGGTCGGTCTTTGTGTCGGTCGGTCTGTGTGTCGGTCGGTATGTGTGTCGGTCGGTATGTGTGTCGGTCGGTCTGTGTTTCGGTCTGTGTGTTGGTCGGTATGTGTGTCGGTCGGTATGTGTGTCGGTCGGTCTGTGTGTCGGTCGGTCTGTGTGTCGGTCTGTCTGTGTGTCGGTCGTCATGTGTGTCGGTCGTCATGTGTGTCGGTCGTCATGTGTGTCGGTCGTCATGTGTGTCGGTCTGTCTGTGTGTCGGTCTGTGAGTCGGTCTGTGTGTCGGTCTGTGTGTCGGTATGTGTGTCGGTCGGTCTGTGTGTCGGTCGGTCTGTGTGTCGGTCGGTCTGTGTGTCGGTCGGTCTGTGTGTCGGTCGGTATGTGTGTCGGTCGGTCTGTGTGTCGGTTGGTCTGTGTGTCGGTCAGTCTGTGTGTCGGTCGGTATGTGTGTCGCTCGGTCTGTGTGTCGGTCTGTGAGTAGGTCTGTGTGTCGGTCGGTCTGTGTGTCGGTCGGGCTGTGTGTCGGTATGTGTGTCGGTATGTGTGTCGGTCTGTGTGTCGGTCTGTGTGTCGGTCTGTGAGTCGGTTCTGTGTCGGTATGTGTGTCGGTATGTGTGTCGGTATGTGTGTCGGTATGTGTGTCGGTCGGTCTGTGTGTCGGTCGGTATGTGTGTCGGTCGGTCTTTGTGTCAGTCAGTCTGTGTGTCGGTCTGTGTTGGTCGGTCTGTGTGTCGGTCGGTGTGTGTGTGTGTCGGTCAGTCTGTGTGTCGGTCGGTCTGTGTCGGTCGGTCTGTGTGTCGGTAGGTCTTTGTGTCGATCAGTCTGTGTGTCGGTCTGTGTGTCGGTCAGTCTGTGTGTCGGTCGGTCTGTGTGTCGGTCAGTATGTGTGTCGGTCGGTCTGTGTCGGTCGGTCTGTGTGTCGGTATGTGTGTCGGTCAGTCTGTGTGTCGGTCGGTCTGTGTGTCGGTATGTGTGTCGGTCCGTCTGTGTGTCGGTCGGTCTGTGTGTCGGTCAGTCTGTGTGTCGGTCTGCGTGTCGGTCTGTGTGTCGGTCAGTCTGGGTGTCGGTCGGTCTGTGTGTCGGTCGGTCTGTGTGTCGGTCTGTGTGTCGGTCTGTGTGTCGGTCTGTGTGTCGGTCTGTGTGTCGGTCGGTCTGTGTGTCGGTCGGTCTGTGTGTCGGTCGGTCTGTGTGTCGGTCGGTTTGTGTGTCGGTCGGTATGTGTGTCGGTCGGTCTCTGTGTCGGTATGTGTGTCGGTCGGTCTGTGTGTCGGTCGGTCTGTGTGTCGGTCGTCCTGTGTGTCGGTCTGTGTGTCGGTCTGTCTGTGTGTCGGTCTGTGTGTCGGTATGTGTGTCGGTCGGTCTGTGTGTCGGTATGTGTGTCGGTCTGTGTGTCGGTCGGTCTGTGTGTCGGTCTGTGTGTCGGTCGGTCTGTGTGTCGGTCGTCCTGTGTGTCGGTCTGTGTGTCGGTCTGTCTGTGTGTCGGTCTGTGTGTCGGTATGTGTGTCGGTCGGTCTGTGTGTCGGTATGTGTGTCGGTCTGTGTGTCGGTTTGTCTGTGTGTCGGTCGGTCTGTGTGTCGGTCTGTGTGTCGGTTTGTCTGTGTGTCGGTCTGTATGTCGGTCGGCATGTGTGTCGGTCGGTCTGTGTGTCGGTCTGTGTGTCGGTCGGCCTGTGTGTCGGTCGTTCTGTGTGTCGGTCGGTCTTTGTGTCGATCGGTCTGTGTGTCGGTCGGTATGTGTGTCGGTCGGTCTGTGTGTCGGTCGGTCTGTGTGTCGGTCGGTATGTGAGTCGGTCGGTCTGTGTGTCGGTCGGTCTGTGTGTCGGTCGGTCTGTGTGTCGGTCGTCATGTGTGTCGGTCGTCATGTGTGTCATTCTGTCTGTGTGTCGGTCTGTGTGTCGGTATGTGTGTCGGTCTGTGAGTCGGTCTGTGTGTCGGTATGTGTGTCGGTATGTGTGTCGGTATGTGTTTCGGTCGGTCTGTGTGTCGGTCGGTCTGTGTGTCGGTCGGTCTGTGTGGCGGTCGGTCTGTGTGTCGGTCGGTCTGTGTGTCGGTCGGTATGTGTGTCGGTTGGTCTGTGTGTCGGTCAGTCTGTGTGTCGGTCGGTATGTGTGTCGCTCGGTCTGTGTGTCGGTATGTGAGTCGGTCTGTTTGTCGGTCGGTCTGTGTGTCGGTATGTGTGTCGGTATGTGTGTCGGTATGTGTGTCGGTCTGTGTGTCGGTCTGTATGTCGGTCTGTGTGTCGGTCTGTGAGTCGGTCTGTGTGTCGCTCTGTGTGTCGGTCGGTCTGTGTGTCGGTCAGTATTTGTGTCGGTCAGTCTGTGTGTCGGTCTGTGTGTCGGTCGGTATGTGTGTCGGTCGGTCTGTGTGTCGGTCAGTCTGTGTGTCGGTCGGTCTGTGTCGTTCGGTATGTGTGTCGGTATGTGTGTCGGTCGGTCTTTGTGTCGGTCTGTGTGTCGGTCGGTCTGTGTGTCGGTCAGTATGTGTGTCGGTCGGTCTGTGTCGGTCGGTCTTTGTGTCGGTATGTGTGTCGGTCGGTCTGTGTGTTGGTCGGTCTGTGTGTCGGTCTGTGTGTCGGTCGGTCTGTGTGTCGGTCCGTCTGTGTGTCGGTCGGTCTGTGTGTCGGTCAGTCTGTTTGTCGGTCGGTCTGTGTGTCGGTCGGTCTGTGTGTCGGTCGGTCTGTGTGTCGATCTGTGTGTCGGTCTGTGTGTCGTTCTGTGTGTCGGTCAGTCTGTCTGTCGGTCGGTATGTGTGTCGGTCGGTATGTGTGTCGGTCGGTATGTGTGTCGGTCGGTATGTGTGTCGGTCGATGTGTGTGTCGGTCGGTCTGTGTGTCGGTCGGTCTCTGTGTCGGTATATGTGTCGGTCAGTCTGTGTGTCGGTCGGTCTGTGTGTCGGTATGTGTGTCGGTCCGTCTGTGTGTCGGTCGGTCTGTGTGTCGGTCAGTCTGTGTGTCGGTCTGCGTGTCGGTCTGTGTGTCGGTCAGTCTGGGTGTCGGTCGGTCTGTGTGTCGGTCGGTCTGTGTGTCGGTCTGTGTGTCGGTCTGTGTGTCGGTCTGTGTGTCGGTCTGTGTGTCGGTCTGTGTGTCGGTCGGTCTGTGTGTCGGTCGGTCTGTGTGTCGGTCGGTCTGTGTGTCGGTCGGTTTGTGTGTCGGTCGGTATGTGTGTCGGTCGGTCTCTGTGTCGGTATGTGTGTCGGTCGGTCTGTGTGTCGGTCGGTCTGTGTGTCGGTCGTCCTGTGTGTCGGTCTGTGTGTCGGTCTGTCTGTGTGTCGGTCTGTGTGTCGGTATGTGTGTCGGTCGGTCTGTGTGTCGGTATGTGTGTCGGTCTGTGTGTCGGTCGGTCTGTGTGTCGGTCTGTGTGTCGGTCGGTCTGTGTGTCGGTCGTCCTGTGTGTCGGTCTGTGTGTCGGTCTGTCTGTGTGTCGGTCTGTGTGTCGGTATGTGTGTCGGTCGGTCTGTGTGTCGGTATGTGTGTCGGTCTGTGTGTCGGTTTGTCTGTGTGTCGGTCGGTCTGTGTGTCGGTCTGTGTGTCGGTTTGTCTGTGTGTCGGTCTGTATGTCGGTCGGCATGTGTGTCGGTCGGTCTGTGTGTCGGTCTGTGTGTCGGTCGGTCTGTGTGTCGGTCGTTCTGTGTGTCGGTCGGTCTTTGTGTCGGTCGGTCTGTGTGTCGGTCGGTATGTGTGTCGGTCGGTCTGTGTGTCGGTCGGTCTGTGTGTCGGTCGGTATGTGAGTCGGTCGGTCTGTGTGTCGGTCGGTCTGTGTGTCGGTCGGTCTGTGTGTCGGTCGTCATGTGTGTCGGTCGTCATGTGTGTCATTCTGTCTGTGTGTCGGTCTGTGTGTCGGTATGTGTGTCGGTCTGTGAGTCGGTCTGTGTGTCGGTATGTGTGTCGGTATGTGTGTCGGTATGTGTTTCGGTCGGTCTGTGTGTCGGTCGGTCTGTGTGTCGGTCGGTCTGTGTGGCGGTCGGTCTGTGTGTCGGTCGGTCTGTGTGTCGGTCGGTATGTGTGTCGGTTGGTCTGTGTGTCGGTCAGTCTGTGTGTCGGTCGGTATGTGTGTCGCTCGGTCTGTGTGTCGGTATGTGAGTCGGTCTGTTTGTCGGTCGGTCTGTGTGTCGGTATGTGTGTCGGTATGTGTGTCGGTATGTGTGTCGGTCTGTGTGTCGGTCTGTATGTCGGTCTGTGTGTCGGTCTGTGAGTCGGTCTGTGTGTCGCTCTGTGTGTCGGTCGGTCTGTGTGTCGGTCAGTATTTGTGTCGGTCAGTCTGTGTGTCGGTCTGTGTGTCGGTCGGTATGTGTGTCGGTCGGTCTGTGTGTCGGTCAGTCTGTGTGTCGGTCGGTCTGTGTCGTTCGGTATGTGTGTCGGTATGTGTGTCGGTCGGTCTTTGTGTCGGTCTGTGTGTCGGTCGGTCTGTGTGTCGGTCAGTATGTGTGTCGGTCGGTCTGTGTCGGTCGGTCTTTGTGTCGGTATGTGTGTCGGTCGGTCTGTGTGTTGGTCGGTCTGTGTGTCGGTCTGTGTGTCGGTCGGTCTGTGTGTCGGTCCGTCTGTGTGTCGGTCGGTCTGTGTGTCGGTCAGTCTGTTTGTCGGTCGGTCTGTGTGTCGGTCGGTCTGTGTGTCGGTCGGTCTGTGTGTCGATCTGTGTGTCGGTCTGTGTGTCGTTCTGTGTGTCGGTCAGTCTGTCTGTCGGTCGGTATGTGTGTCGGTCGGTATGTGTGTCGGTCGGTATGTGTGTCGGTCGGTATGTGTGTCGGTCGATGTGTGTGTCGGTCGGTCTGTGTGTCGGTCGGTCTCTGTGTCGGTATATGTGTCGGTCGGTCTGTGTGTCGGTTGGTCTGTGTTTCGGTCGGTATGTGTGTCGGTCGGTCTGTGTGTCGGTCGGTCTGTGTGTCGGTTGGTCTGTGTGTCGGTCATTCTGTGTGTCAGTCGGTATGTGTGTCGCTCGGTCTGTGTGTCGGTCTGTGAGTCGGTCTGTGTGTCGGTCGGTCTGTGTGTCGGTCGGTCTGTGTGTCGGTATGTGTGTCGGTATGTGTGTCGGTATGTGTGTCGGTCTGTGTGTCGGTCTGTATGTCGGTCTGTGTGTCGGTCTGTGAGTCGGTCTGTGTGTCGGTCTGTGTGTCGGTATGTATGTCAGTCTGTGTGTCGGGCTGTGTGTCGGTCGGTCTGTGTGTCGGTCGGTCTTTGTATCGGTCAGTCTGTGTGTCGGTCTGTGTGTCAGTCGGTCTGTGTGTCGGTCGGTCTGTGTGTCGGTCAGTCCGTGTGTCGGTCGGTCTGTGTTTCGGTCTGTGTGTCGGTCGGTATGTGTGTCGGTCGGTCTTGTGTCGGGCGGTCTGTGTGTCGGTCGGTCTGTGTGTCGGTCGATCTGTGTGTCGGTCGGTCTGTGTGTCGGTCTGTGTGTCGGTCGGTCTGTGTGTCGGTCTGTGTGTCGGTCGGTATGTGTGTCGGTTTGTGTGTCGGTCGGTATGTGTGTCTGTGTGTCGGTCTGTGAGTCGGTCTGTGTGTCGGTCTGTGTGTCGGTCTGTGTGTCGGTATGTGTGTCGGTCGGTCTGTGTGTCGGTCGGTCTGTGTGTCGGTCGGTCTGTGTGTCGGTCGGTCTGTGTGTCGGTCGGTATGTGTGTCGGTCGGTCTGTGTGTCGGTTGGTCTGTGTGTCGGTCAGTCTGTGTGTCGGTCGGTATATGTGTCGCTCGGTCTGTGTGTCGGTATGTGAGTCGGTCTGTGTGTCGGTCGGTCTGTGTGTCGGTCGGGCTGTGTGTCGGTATGTGTGTCGGTATGTGTGTCGGTCTGTGTGTCGGTCTGTGTGTCGGTCTGTGAGTCGGTTGTGTGTCGGTATGTGTGTCGGTATGTGTGTCGGTCTGTGTGTCGGTATGTGTGTCGGTCGGTCTGTGTGTCGGTCGGTATGTGTGTCGGTCGGTCTTTGTGTCAGTCAGTCTGTGTGTCGGTCTGTGTTGGTCGGTCTGTGTGTCGGTCGGTGTGTGTGTCGGTCAGTCTGTGTGTCGGTCGGTCTGTGTCGGTCGGTCTGTGTGTCGGTATGTGTGTCGGTCGGTCTTTGTGTCGGTCAGTCTGTGTGTCGGTCTGTGTGTCGGTCGGTCTGTGTGTCGGTCGGTCTGTGTGTCGGTCAGTATGTGTGTCGGTCGGTCTGTGTCGGTCGGTCTGTGTGTCGGTATGTGTGTCGGTCGGTCTGTGTGTCGGTCGGTCTGTGTGTCGGTATGTGTGTCGGTCCGTCTGTGTGTCGGTCGGTCTGTGTGTCGGTCAGTCTGTGTGTCGGTCTGCGTGTCGGTCTGTGTGTCGGTCAGTCTGTGTGTCGGTCGGTCTGTGTGTCGGTCGGTCTGTGTGTCGGTCTGTGTGTCGGTCTGTGTGTCGGTCGGTCTGTGTGTCGGTCGGTCTGTGTGTCGGTCGGTTTGTGTGTCGGTCGGTATGTGTGTCGGTCGGTCTCTGTGTCGGTATGTGTGTCGGTCGGTCTGTGTGTCGGTCGTCCTGTGTGTCGGTCTGTGTGTCGGTCTGTCTGTGTGTCGGTCTGTGTGTCGGTATGTGTGTCGGTCGGTCTGTGTGTCGGTATGTGTGTCGGTCTGTGTGTCGGTCTGTGTGTCGGTCGGTCTGTGTGTCGGTCTGTGTGTCGGTCGGTCTGTGTGTCGGTCTGTATGTCGGTCGGTATGTGTGTCGGTCGGTCTGTGTGTCGGTCTGTGTGTCTGTCGGTCTGTGTGTCGGTCGGTCTGTGCGTCGGTTGGTCTTTGTGTCGGTCGGTCTGTGTGTCGGTCGGTATGTGTGTCGGTCGGTATGTGTGTCGGTCGGTCTGTCTGTCTGTCTGTCTGTCTGTCTGTCTGTCTGTCTGTCTGTCTGTCTGTCTGTCTGTCTGTCTGTCTGTCTGTCTCTGTCTGTCTGTCTCTGTCTGTCTGTCTCTGTCTGTCTGTCTCTGTCTGTCTGTCTCTGTCTGTCTGTCTCTGTCTGTCTGTCTCTGTCTGTCTGTTTCTGTCTGTCTGTCTCTGTCTGTCTGTCTCTGTCTGTCTCTGTCTGTCTCTGTCTGTCTCTGTCTGTCTCTGTCTGTCTCTGTATGTCTGTCTCTGTCTGTCTCTGTCTGTATGTCTGTCTGTGTGTCTGTCTGTGTGTCGGTCTGTGTGTCGGTCGGTCTGTGTGTCGGTCTGTGTGTCGGTCGGTCTGTGTGTCGGTCGTCCTGTGTGTCGGTCTGTGTGTCGGTCTGTCTGTGTGTCGGTCTGTGTGTCGGTATGTGTGTCGGTCGGTCTGTGTGTCGGTCGGTCTGTGTGTCGGTCGTCATGTGTGTCGGTCGTCATGTGTGTCATTCTGTCTGTGTGTCGGTCTGTGTGTCGGTATGTGTGTCGGTATGTGTGTCGGTATGTGTTTTGGTCGGTCTGTGTGTCGGTCGGTCTGTGTGTCGGTCGGTCTGTGTGGCGGTCGGTCTGTGTGTCGGTCGGTCTGTGTGTCGGTCGGTATGTGTGTCGGTTGGTCTGTGTGTCGGTCAGTCTGTGTGTCGGTCGGTATGTGTGTCGCTCGGTCTGTGTGTCGGTATGTGAGTCGGTCTGTTTGTCGGTCGGTCTGTGTGTCGGTATGTGTGTCGGTATGTGTGTCGGTATGTGTGTCGGTCTGTGTGTCGGTCTGTATGTCGGTCTGTGTGTCGGTCTGTGAGTCGGTCTGTGTGTCGCTCTGTGTGTCGGTCGGTCTGTGTGTCGGTCAGTCTTTGTGTCGGTCAGTCTGTGTGTCGGTCTGTGTGTCGGTCGGTATGTGTGTCGGTCGGTCTGTGTGTCGGTCAGTCTGTGTGTCGGTCGGTCTGTGTCGTTCGGTATGTGTGTCGGTATGTGTGTCGGTCGGTCTTTGTGTCGGTCTGTGTGTCGGTCGGTCTGTGTGTCGGTCAGTATGTGTGTCGGTCGGTCTGTGTCGGTCGGTCTGTGTGTCGGTATGTGTGTCGGTCGGTCTGTGTGTTGGTCGGTCTGTGTGTCGGTCTGTGTGTCGGTCGGTCTGTGTGTCGGTCCGTCTGTGTGTCGGTCGGTCTGTGTGTCGGTCAGTCTGTTTGTCGGTCGGTCTGTGTGTCGGTCGGTCTGTGTGTCGGTCGGTCTGTGTGTCGATCTGTGTGTCGGTCTGTGTGTCGTTCTGTGTGTCGGTCAGTCTGTCTGTCGGTCGGTATGTGTGTCGGTCGGTATGTGTGTCGGTCGGTATGTGTGTCGGTCGGTATGTGTGTCGGTCGATGTGTGTGTCGGTCGGTCTGTGTGTCGGTCGGTCTCTGTGTCGGTATATGTGTCGGTCGGTCTGTGTGTCGGTCGGTCTGTGTGTCGGTCTGTGTGTCGGTCTGTGTGTCGGTCGGTCTGTGTGTCGGTCGGTATGTGTGTCGGTCGGTATGTGTGTCGGTCGGTATGTGTGTCGGTCGGTATGTGTGTCGGTCGGTCTGTGTGTCGGTCGGTCTCTGTGTCGGTATATGTGTCGGTCGGTCTGTGTGTCGGTCGGTCTGTGTGTCGGTCGGTATGTGTGTCGGTCGGTCTGTGTGTCGGTCGGTCTGTGTGTCGGTTGGTCTGTGTGTCGGTCAGTCTGTGTGTCAGTCGGTATGTGTGTCGCTCGGTCTGTGTGTCGGTCTGTGAGTCGGTCTGTGTGTCGGTCGGTCTGTGTGTCGGTATGTGTGTCGATCGGTCTGTGTGTCGGTTTGTGTGTCGGTCGGTATGTGTGTCGGTCGGTCTGTGTGTCGGTCTGTGTGTCGGTCTGTGTGTCGGTTTGTGTGTCGGTCTGTGTGTCGGTCTGTGTGTCGGTCGGTATGTGTGTCGGTCGGTATGTGTGTCGCTCGGTCTGTGTGTCGGTCGGTCTGTGTGTCGGTCGGTATGTGTGTCGGTCGGTCTGTGTGTCGGTCGGTCTGTGTTTCGGTCTGTGTGTCGGTCTGTCTGTGTGTCGGTCGGTCGGTCTGTGTGTCGGTCGGTCTGTGTTTCGGTATGTGTGTCGGTCAGTCTGTGTGTCGGTCAGGCTGTGTGTCGGTCAGTCTGTGTGTCGGTCAGTATGTGTGTCGGTCGGTCTGTGTGTCGGTCGGTCTGTGTGTCGGTCGGTATGTGTGTCGGTCAGTCTGTGTGTCGGTCGGTTTGTGTTTCGGTCTGTGTGTCGGTCGGTATATGTGTCGGTCGGTCTGTGTGTCGGTCAGTATGTGTGTCGGTCGGTGTTTGTGTCGGTCAGTATGTGTGTCGGTCGGTCTGTGTTTCGGTCTGTGTGTCGGTTGGTGTGTGTGTCGGTCGGTCTGTGCGTCGGTCGGTATGTGTGTGTCGGTCGGTCTGTGTGTCGGTCTGTCTGCGTGTCGGTCAGTCTGTGTGTCGGTCGGTCTTTGTGTCGGTCAGTCTGTGTGTCGGCCGGTCTGTGTGTCGGTCGGCCTGTGTGTCGGTCGGTATGTGTGTCAGTCGGTCTGTGTGTGTCGGTCGGTCTTTGTGTCGGTCGGTCTGTGTGTCGGTCGGTCTGTGTGTCGGTCTGTGTGTCGGTCTGTGTGTCGGTCGGTCTGTGTGTCGGTCAGTATGTGTGTCGGTCAGTCTGTGTGTCGGTCGGTCTGTGTGTCGGTCAGTCTGTATGTCGGTCGGTCTGTGTGTCTGTGTGTCTGTGTGTCAGTCGGTATGTGTGTCGGTCAGTATGTGTGTCGGTCGGTCTGTGTGTCGGTCGGTATGTGTGTCAGTCGGTCTGTGTGTCGGTCAGTCTGTGGTCGGTCGGTCTGTGTGTCGGTCGGTCTGTGTGTCGGTCGGTCTGTGTGTCGGTATGTGTGTCGGTCTGTGTGTCGGTCGGTCTTTGTGTCGGTCTGTGTGTCGGTCGGCCTGTGTGTCGGCCGGTCTGTGTGTCGGTCGGTCTTTGTGTCGGTCGGTCTGTGTGTCGGTCGGTATGTGTGTCGGTCGGTATGTGTGTCGGTCGGTCTGTGTTTCGGTCTGTGTGTTGGTCGGTATGTGTGTCGGTCGGTATGTGTGTCGGTCGGTCTGTGTGTCGGTCGGTCTGTGTGTCGGTCTGTCTGTGTGTCGGTCGTCATGTGTGTCGGTCGTCATGTGTGTCGGTCGTCATGTGTGTCGGTCGTCATGTGTGTCGGTCTGTCTGTGTGTCGGTCTGTGAGTCGGTCTGTGTGTCGGTCTGTGTGTCGGTATGTGTGTCGGTCGGTCTGTGTGTCGGTCGGTCTGTGTGTCGGTCGGTCTGTGTGTCGGTCGGTCTGTGTGTCGGTCGGTATGTGTGTCGGTCGGTCTGTGTGTCGGTTGGTCTGTGTGTCGGTCAGTCTGTGTGTCGGTCGGTATGTGTGTCGCTCGGTCTGTGTGTCGGTCTGTGAGTAGGTCTGTGTGTCGGTCGGTCTGTGTGTCGGTCGGGCTGTGTGTCGGTATGTGTGTCGGTATGTGTGTCGGTCTGTGTGTCGGTCTGTGTGTCGGTCTGTGAGTCGGTTCTGTGTCGGTATGTGTGTCGGTATGTGTGTCGGTATGTGTGTCGGTATGTGTGTCGGTCGGTCTGTGTGTCGGTCGGTATGTGTGTCGGTCGGTCTTTGTGTCAGTCAGTCTGTGTGTCGGTCTGTGTTGGTCGGTCTGTGTGTCGGTCGGTGTGTGTGTGTCGGTCAGTCTGTGTGTCGGTCGGTCTGTGTCGGTCGGTCTGTGTGTCGGTAGGTCTTTGTGTCGATCAGTCTGTGTGTCGGTCTGTGTGTCGGTCGGTCTGTGTGTCGGTCGGTCTGTGTGTCGGTCAGTATGTGTGTCGGTCGGTCTGTGTCGGTCGGTCTGTGTGTCGGTATGTGTGTCGGTCAGTCTGTGTGTCGGTCGGTCTGTGTGTCGGTATGTGTGTCGGTCCGTCTGTGTGTCGGTCGGTCTGTGTGTCGGTCAGTCTGTGTGTCGGTCTGCGTGTCGGTCTGTGTGTCGGTCAGTCTGGGTGTCGGTCGGTCTGTGTGTCGGTCGGTCTGTGTGTCGGTCTGTGTGTCGGTCTGTGTGTCGGTCTGTGTGTCGGTCTGTGTGTCGGTCGGTCTGTGTGTCGGTCGGTCTGTGTGTCGGTCGGTCTGTGTGTCGGTCGGTTTGTGTGTCGGTCGGTATGTGTGTCGGTCGGTCTCTGTGTCGGTATGTGTGTCGGTCGGTCTGTGTGTCGGTCGGTCTGTGTGTCGGTCGTCCTGTGTGTCGGTCTGTGTGTCGGTCTGTCTGTGTGTCGGTCTGTGTGTCGGTATGTGTGTCGGTCGGTCTGTGTGTCGGTATGTGTGTCGGTCTGTGTGTCGGTCTGTGTGTCGGTCGGTCTGTGTGTCGGTCTGTGTGTCGGTCGGTCTGTGTGTCGGTCGTCCTGTGTGTCGGTCTGTGTGTCGGTCTGTCTGTGTGTCGGTCTGTGTGTCGGTATGTGTGTCGGTCGGTCTGTGTGTCGGTATGTGTGTCGGTCTGTGTGTCGGTTTGTCTGTGTGTCGGTCGGTCTGTATGTCGGTCTGTGTGTCGGTTTGTCTGTGTGTCGGTCTGTATGTCGGTCGGTATGTGTGTCGGTCGGTCTGTGTGTCGGTCTGTGTGTCGGTCGGTCTGTGTGTCGGTCGTTCTGTGTGTCGGTCGGTCTTTGTGTCGGTCGGTCTGTGTGTCGGTCGGTATGTGTGTCGGTCGGTCTGTGTGTCGGTCGGTCTGTGTGTCGGTCGGTATGTGAGTCGGTCGGTCTGTGTGTCGGTCGGTCTGTGTGTCGGTCGGTCTGTGTGTCGGTCGTCATGTGTGTCGGTCGTCATGTGTGTCATTCTGTCTGTGTGTCGGTCTGTGTGTCGGTATGTGTGTCGGTCTGTGAGTCGGTCTGTGTGTCGGTATGTGTGTCGGTATGTGTGTCGGTATGTGTTTCGGTCGGTCTGTGTGTCGGTCGGTCTGTGTGTCGGTCGGTCTGTGTGGCGGTCGGTCTGTGTGTCGGTCGGTCTGTGTGTCGGTCGGTATGTGTGTCGGTTGGTCTGTGTGTCGGTCAGTCTGTGTGTCGGTCGGTATGTGTGTCGCTCGGTCTGTGTGTCGGTATGTGAGTCGGTCTGTTTGTCGGTCGGTCTGTGTGTCGGTATGTGTGTCGGTATGTGTGTCGGTATGTGTGTCGGTCTGTGTGTCGGTCTGTATGTCGGTCTGTGTGTCGGTCTGTGAGTCGGTCTGTGTGTCGCTCTGTGTGTCGGTCGGTCTGTGTGTCGGTCAGTATTTGTGTCGGTCAGTCTGTGTGTCGGTCTGTGTGTCGGTCGGTATGTGTGTCGGTCGGTCTGTGTGTCGGTCAGTCTGTGTGTCGGTCGGTCTGTGTCGTTCGGTATGTGTGTCGGTATGTGTGTCGGTCGGTCTTTGTGTCGGTCTGTGTGTCGGTCGGTCTGTGTGTCGGTCAGTATGTGTGTCGGTCGGTCTGTGTCGGTCGGTCTTTGTGTCGGTATGTGTGTCGGTCGGTCTGTGTGTTGGTCGGTCTGTGTGTCGGTCTGTGTGTCGGTCGGTCTGTGTGTCGGTCCGTCTGTGTGTCGGTCGGTCTGTGTGTCGGTCAGTCTGTTTGTCGGTCGGTCTGTGTGTCGGTCGGTCTGTGTGTCGGTCGGTCTGTGTGTCGATCTGTGTGTCGGTCTGTGTGTCGTTCTGTGTGTCGGTCAGTCTGTCTGTCGGTCGGTATGTGTGTCGGTCGGTATGTGTGTCGGTCGGTATGTGTGTCGGTCGGTATGTGTGTCGGTCGATGTGTGTGTCGGTCGGTCTGTGTGTCGGTCGGTCTCTGTGTCGGTATATGTGTCGGTCGGTCTGTGTGTCGGTTGGTCTGTGTTTCGGTCGGTATGTGTGTCGGTCGGTCTGTGTGTCGGTCGGTCTGTGTGTCGGTTGGTCTGTGTGTCGGTCATTCTGTGTGTCAGTCGGTATGTGTGTCGCTCGGTCTGTGTGTCGGTCTGTGAGTCGGTCTGTGTGTCGGTCGGTCTGTGTGTCGGTCGGTCTGTGTGTCGGTAGGTGTGTCGGTATGTGTGTCGGTATGTGTGTCGGTCTGTGTGTCGGTCTGTATGTCGGTCTGTGTGTCGGTCTGTGAGTCGGTCTGTGTGTCGGTCTGTGTGTCGGTATGTATGTCAGTCTGTGTGTCGGGCTGTGTGTCGGTCGGTCTGTGTGTCGGTCGGTCTTTGTATCGGTCAGTCTGTGTGTCGGTCTGTGTGTCAGTCGGTCTGTGTGTCGGTCGGTCTGTGTGTCGGTCAGTCCGTGTGTCGGTCGGTCTGTGTTTCGGTCTGTGTGTCGGTCGGTATGTGTGTCGGTCGGTCTTGTGTCGGGCGGTCTGTGTGTCGGTCGGTCTGTGTGTCGGTCGATCTGTGTGTCGGTCGGTCTGTGTGTCGGTCTGTGTGTCGGTCGGTCTGTGTGTCGGTCTGTGTGTCGGTCGGTATGTGTGTCGGTTTGTGTGTCGGTCGGTATGTGTGTCTGTGTGTCGGTCTGTGAGTCGGTCTGTGTGTCGGTCTGTGTGTCGGTCTGTGTGTCGGTATGTGTGTCGGTCGGTCTGTGTGTCGGTCGGTCTGTGTGTCGGTCGGTCTGTGTGTCGGTCGGTCTGTGTGTCGGTCGGTATGTGTGTCGGTCGGTCTGTGTGTCGGTTGGTCTGTGTGTCGGTCAGTCTGTGTGTCGGTCGGTATATGTGTCGCTCGGTCTGTGTGTCGGTATGTGAGTCGGTCTGTGTGTCGGTCGGTCTGTGTGTCGGTCGGGCTGTGTGTCGGTATGTGTGTCGGTATGTGTGTCGGTCTGTGTGTCGGTCTGTGTGTCGGTCTGTGAGTCGGTTGTGTGTCGGTATGTGTGTCGGTATGTGTGTCGGTCTGTGTGTCGGTATGTGTGTCGGTCGGTCTGTGTGTCGGTCGGTATGTGTGTCGGTCGGTCTTTGTGTCAGTCAGTCTGTGTGTCGGTCTGTGTTGGTCGGTCTGTGTGTCGGTCGGTGTGTGTGTCGGTCAGTCTGTGTGTCGGTCGGTCTGTGTCGGTCGGTCTGTGTGTCGGTATGTGTGTCGGTCGGTCTTTGTGTCGGTCAGTCTGTGTGTCGGTCTGTGTGTCGGTCGGTCTGTGTGTCGGTCGGTCTGTGTGTCGGTCAGTATGTGTGTCGGTCGGTCTGTGTCGGTCGGTCTGTGTGTCGGTATGTGTGTCGGTCGGTCTGTGTGTCGGTCGGTCTGTGTGTCGGTATGTGTGTCGGTCCGTCTGTGTGTCGGTCGGTCTGTGTGTCGGTCAGTCTGTGTGTCGGTCTGCGTGTCGGTCTGTGTGTCGGTCAGTCTGTGTGTCGGTCGGTCTGTGTGTCGGTCGGTCTGTGTGTCGGTCTGTGTGTCGGTCTGTGTGTCGGTCGGTCTGTGTGTCGGTCGGTCTGTGTGTCGGTCGGTTTGTGTGTCGGTCGGTATGTGTGTCGGTCGGTCTCTGTGTCGGTATGTGTGTCGGTCGGTCTGTGTGTCGGTCGGTCTGTGTGTCGGTCGTCCTGTGTGTCGGTCTGTGTGTCGGTCTGTCTGTGTGTCGGTCTGTGTGTCGGTATGTGTGTCGGTCGGTCTGTGTGTCGGTATGTGTGTCGGTCTGTGTGTCGGTCTGTGTGTCGGTCGGTCTGTGTGTCGGTCTGTGTGTCGGTCGGTCTGTGTGTCGGTCTGTATGTCGGTCGGTATGTGTGTCGGTCGGTCTGTGTGTCGGTCTGTGTGTCTGTCGGTCTGTGTGTCGGTCGGTCTGTGCGTCGGTTGGTCTTTGTGTCGGTCGGTCTGTGTGTCGGTCGGTATGTGTGTCGGTCGGTATGTGTGTCGGTCGGTCTGTCTGTCTGTCTGTCTGTCTGTCTGTCTGTCTGTCTGTCTGTCTGTCTGTCTGTCTGTCTGTCTGTCTGTCTCTGTCTGTCTGTCTCTGTCTGTCTGTCTCTGTCTGTCTGTCTCTGTCTGTCTGTCTCTGTCTGTCTGTCTCTGTCTGTCTGTCTCTGTCTGTCTGTCTCTGTCTGTCTGTCTCTGTCTGTCTGTCTCTGTCTGTCTGTCTCTGTCTGTCTCTGTCTGTCTCTGTCTGTCTCTGTTTGTCTCTGTCTGTCTCTGTATGTCTGTCTCTGTCTGTCTCTGTCTGTATGTCTGTCTGTGTGTCTGTCTGTGTGTCGGTCTGTGTGTCGGTCGGTCTGTGTGTCGGTCGTCCTGTGTGTCGGTCTGTGTGTCGGTCTGTCTGTGTGTCGGTCTGTGTGTCGGTATGTGTGTCGGTCGGTCTGTGTGTCGGTCGGTCTGTGTGTCGGTCGTCATGTGTGTCGGTCGTCATGTGTGTCATTCTGTCTGTGTGTCGGTCTGTGTGTCGGTATGTGTGTCGGTCTGTGAGTCGGTCTGTGTGTCGGTATGTGTGTCGGTATGTGTGTCGGTATGTGTTTCGGTCGGTCTGTGTGTCGGTCGGTCTGTGTGTCGGTCGGTCTGTGTGGCGGTCGGTCTGTGTGTCGGTCGGTCTGTGTGTCGGTCGGTATGTGTGTCGGTTGGTCTGTGTGTCGGTCAGTCTGTGGGTCGGTCGGTATGTGTGTCGCTCGGTCTGTGTGTCGGTATGTGAGTCGGTCTGTTTGTCGGTCGGTCTGTGTGTCGGTATGTGTGTCGGTATGTGTGTCGGTATGTGTGTCGGTCTGTGTGTCGGTCTGTATGTCGGTCTGTGTGTCGGTCTGTGAGTCGGTCTGTGTGTCGCTCTGTGTGTCGGTCGGTCTGTGTGTCGGTCAGTCTTTGTGTCGGTCAGTCTGTGTGTCGGTCTGTGTGTCGGTCGGTATGTGTGTCGGTCGGTCTGTGTGTCGGTCAGTCTGTGTGTCGGTCGGTCTGTGTCGTTCGGTATGTGTGTCGGTATGTGTGTCGGTCGGTCTTTGTGTCGGTCTGTGTGTCGGTCGGTCTGTGTGTCGGTCAGTATGTGTGTCGGTCGGTCTGTGTCGGTCGGTCTGTGTGTCGGTATGTGTGTCGGTCGGTCTGTGTGTTGGTCGGTCTGTGTGTCGGTCTGTGTGTCGGTCGGTCTGTGTGTCGGTCCGTCTGTGTGTCGGTCGGTCTGTGTGTCGGTCAGTCTGTTTGTCGGTCGGTCTGTGTGTCGGTCGGTCTGTGTGTCGGTCGGTCTGTGTGTCGATCTGTGTGTCGGTCTGTGTGTCGTTCTGTGTGTCGGTCAGTCTGTCTGTCGGTCGGTATGTGTGTCGGTCGGTATGTGTGTCGGTCGGTATGTGTGTCGGTCGGTATGTGTGTCGGTCGATGTGTGTGTCGGTCGGTCTGTGTGTCGGTCGGTCTCTGTGTCGGTATATGTGTCGGTCGGTCTGTGTGTCGGTTGGTCTGTGTTTCGGTCGGTATGTGTGTCGGTCGGTCTGTGTGTCGGTCGGTCTGTGTGTCGGTTGGTCTGTGTGTCGGTCATTCTGTGTGTCAGTCGGTATGTGTGTCGCTCGGTCTGTGTGTCGGTCTGTGAGTCGGTCTGTGTGTCGGTCGGTCTGTGTGTCGGTCGGTCTGTGTGTCGGTATGTGTGTCGGTATGTGTGTCGGTATGTGTGTCGGTCTGTGTGTCGGTCTGTATGTCGGTCTGTGTGTCGGTCTGTGAGTCGGTCTGTGTGTCGGTCTGTGTGTCGGTATGTATGTCAGTCTGTGTGTCGGGCTGTGTGTCGGTCGGTCTGTGTGTCGGTCGGTCTTTGTATCGGTCAGTCTGTGTGTCGGTCTGTGTGTCAGTCGGTCTGTGTGTCGGTCGGTCTGTGTGTCGGTCAGTCCGTGTGTCGGTCGGTCTGTGTTTCGGTCTGTGTGTCGGTCGGTATGTGTGTCGGTCGGTCTTGTGTCGGGCGGTCTGTGTGTCGGTCGGTCTGTGTGTCGGTCGATCTGTGTGTCGGTCGGTCTGTGTGTCGGTCTGTGTGTCGGTCGGTCTGTGTGTCGGTCTGTGTGTCGGTCGGTATGTGTGTCGGTTTGTGTGTCGGTCGGTATGTGTGTCTGTGTGTCGGTCTGTGAGTCGGTCTGTGTGTCGGTCTGTGTGTCGGTCTGTGTGTCGGTATGTGTGTCGGTCGGTCTGTGTGTCGGTCGGTCTGTGTGTCGGTCGGTCTGTGTGTCGGTCGGTCTGTGTGTCGGTCGGTATGTGTGTCGGTCGGTCTGTGTGTCGGTTGGTCTGTGTGTCGGTCAGTCTGTGTGTCGGTCGGTATATGTGTCGCTCGGTCTGTGTGTCGGTATGTGAGTCGGTCTGTGTGTCGGTCGGTCTGTGTGTCGGTCGGGCTGTGTGTCGGTATGTGTGTCGGTATGTGTGTCGGTCTGTGTGTCGGTCTGTGTGTCGGTCTGTGAGTCGGTTGTGTGTCGGTATGTGTGTCGGTATGTGTGTCGGTCTGTGTGTCGGTATGTGTGTCGGTCGGTCTGTGTGTCGGTCGGTATGTGTGTCGGTCGGTCTTTGTGTCAGTCAGTCTGTGTGTCGGTCTGTGTTGGTCGGTCTGTGTGTCGGTCGGTGTGTGTGTCGGTCAGTCTGTGTGTCGGTCGGTCTGTGTCGGTCGGTCTGTGTGTCGGTATGTGTGTCGGTCGGTCTTTGTGTCGGTCAGTCTGTGTGTCGGTCTGTGTGTCGGTCGGTCTGTGTGTCGGTCGGTCCGTGTGTCGGTCAGTATGTGTGTCGGTCGGTCTGTGTCGGTCGGTCTGTGTGTCGGTATGTGTGTCGGTCGGTCTGTGTGTCGGTCGGTCTGTGTGTCGGTATGTGTGTCGGTCCGTCTGTGTGTCGGTCGGTCTGTGTGTCGGTCAGTCTGTGTGTCGGTCTGCGTGTCGGTCTGTGTGTCGGTCAGTCTGTGTGTCGGTCGGTCTGTGTGTCGGTCGGTCTGTGTGTCGGTCGGTCTGTGTGTCGGTCGGTTTGTGTGTCGGTCGGTATGTGTGTCGGTCGGTCTCTGTGTCGGTATGTGTGTCGGTCGGTCTGTGTGTCGGTCGGTCTGTGTGTCGGTCGTCCTGTGTGTCGGTCTGTGTGTCGGTCTGTCTGTGTGTCGGTCTGTGTGTCGGTATGTGTGTCGGTCGGTCTGTGTGTCGGTATGTGTGTCGGTCTGTGTGTCGGTCTGTGCGTCGGTCGGTCTGTGTGTCGGTCTGTGTGTCGGTCGGTCTGTGTGTCGGTCTGTATGTCGGTCGGTATGTGTGTCGGTCGGTCTGTGTGTCGGTCTGTGTGTCTGTCGGTCTGTGTGTCGGTCGGTCTGTGCGTCGGTTGGTCTTTGTGTCGGTCGGTCTGTGTGTCGGTCGGTATGTGTGTCGGTCGGTATGTGTGTCGGTCGGTCTGTCTGTCTGTCTGTCTGTCTGTCTGTCTGTCTGTCTGTCTGTCTGTCTGTCTGTCTGTCTGTCTGTCTGTCTGTCTCTGTCTGTCTGTCTCTGTCTGTCTGTCTCTGTCTGTCTGTCTCTGTCTGTCTGTCTCTGTCTGTCTGTCTCTGTCTGTCTGTCTCTGTCTGTCTGTCTCTGTCTGTCTGTCTCTGTCTGTCTGTCTCTGTCTGTCTCTGTCTGTCTCTGTCTGTCTCTGTCTGTCTCTGTCTGTCTCTGTATGTCTGTCTCTGTCTGTCTCTGTCTGTATGTCTGTCTGTGTGTCTGTCTGTGTGTGTGTGTGTGTGTGTGTGTGTGTGTGTGTGTGTGTGTGTGTGTGTGTGTGTGTGTGTGTGTGTGTGTGTGTGTGTGTGTGTGTGTGTGTGTGTGTGTGTGTGTGTGTGTGTGTGTGTGGGTGTGGGTGTGGGTGTGGGTGTGGGTGTGGGTGTGGGTGTGGGTGTGGGTGTGGGTGTGGGTGTGGGTGTGGGTGTGGGTGTGGGTGTGGGTGTGGGTGTGGGTGTGGGTGTGGGTGTGGGTGTGGGTGTGGGTGTGGGTGTGGGTGTGGGTGTGGGTGTGGGTGTGGGTGTGGGTGTGGGTGTGGGTGTGGGTGTGGGTGTGGGTGTGGGTGTGGGTGTGGGTGTGGGTGTGGGTGTGGGTGTGGGTGTGGGTGTGGGTGTGGGTGTGGGTGTGGGTGTGGGTGTGGGTGTGGGTGTGGGTGTTGGTGTGGGTGTGGGTGTGGGTGTGGGTGTGGGTGTGGGTGTGGGTGTGGGTGTGGGTGTGGGTGTGGGTGTGGGTGTGTGTGGGTATGTCTGTGTGTGTGTGTGTGTGTATGTATGTGTGTGTGTGCGTGTTTGGCGTTTGCGTTTTTTCACTTCCCATGTCCGCCGTTTTAGCCTCTGACGAGAGGCCGTAATAGCCATGAGCTTATCGTGGATGGCCTTAATATATGTCTATGTCTATGTCTATGGCGCGCAAGTTGCTCCTTTCCGGGACCGGACGCTGGATGCTGTCAGAGCGGCCGCCGGCCGGGATGAAGTGGTTTCACCGTTTATTTCTGGAGGTGCCCAACGTGCGCGCGTGTCAACATAACTGACTCCTCGGCGGTAGCCGCCGCTGTGGCGCTAGTGGCGCCCGGCGCACTGCGGGCCAACAACCCGGGCGAAACAAACCAAACACAGTGATCAGTGACCGGTCGGTTGCAAGTGGTGGGCGGAGTCAAGGGCGGGACTACAGAGGGACCGGACGTTAGCCTCTATCCGAGCTCGTATTGTGTTAAACATTACGAGTGAATGGAAAGCGCCCTAAATTTTCGTTTGACACTAACCAACTTTTATAATAAAAAGTATCGCAGGGCCTGAAACGTCCATTGCGAGAAATTTGTTCATACCAGTTGATGCATTCAAAAGTTATCGCCGAAAATTCCAGGTGGGGGAAACCAGGCCATGCCCCCTATGGGCGGATCCAGAGGGGGCCACGGGGCCATGCCCCCCCCCCCCCCTCTCAAACCACCAGAAATCGGCGAAATTTG
The DNA here is from genome assembly GCA_036785665.1 of Chirona hameri. Lineage (NCBI taxonomy): Eukaryota > Metazoa > Arthropoda > Thecostraca > Balanomorpha > Balanidae > Chirona > Chirona hameri. Next base: position 35,383 of record JAXIVJ010009271.1, read on the forward strand.
ACACATTTCTTGAGATAATATCAAATCTAAGCAACTTTTACCAATCAATCAATCAATCAAAATACATTATCAAACAAACAAATATAATAAACAATACCAGTGCGATTGGTGCAAATGCACACTGCATATAACATGGCACCTCTCGCGAACTGAAACGTAAATTCAACAAAACCGACCGCGTCACGGAGGCATCGCCCCACCGCCCCTCCAAAGCAGCACGTTGCTGACCTATGCTGACCTCCGCCCCTTTGGTTCACAACTTAAGAGTTTAATCTTTTTTAATATAAAAGGAATTGTTGAAATGATCGGGCCACCCTGCACCGCCTCAACAGTGCTGAGATGTGTTCCGTGTATAAGAATGTCGATATGTGCGTCTGTTGGAAAATGGGAGAAGTCGGACTGCAGAATGGACGATATTGTTGTAAATAATTGGTTTCTACAATGTTCATGAAGGTGGCAGTGAAGTATGAAGTGATTTGTTGTTTCGGAAGAATTGCCGCAAGGACAGTTAGGTGTTTCAACTTCTTGAATAGAATAGAGATGAGCATTCAAGTTAGACATTACTAGCCTTACTTTAGTATGCAAAATGTTGCCTATTTTGGTCCCTAATGAATAATACACTGGCGGTGTTGGAACACCCAGCTGCTTGAATAATTCTCGCTTAAAGGAAATAGTTCACCTTCGGAAAATTTTCAGAACACGATTTTATGATATTTGTTAATACAGTTTCTTTTTTTCTTTTCAAAAATGGTCCTACATCGCGCCAATTCAGGACAGAAGGTCGTAAATTATTAATGTTATGGTGTGCGTTATTGGTCTGCGCATGCTCAGACCAGTGCTGGCACTCTCAGACGGTACGGTATATCATATATGCGCCGCATTCCTTCGCCAAAAAGTCCAATATCTTCGGCTGGAGTCTTTTCAGCCAAGAAAAGTTGCAGATAAGGATTTCTCAACACGGGCTACAAAACTGCTATTTCAGTTCAAAATCCCATGTTGAAGGTGAACTATTTCCTTTAAAGGCTTTTGGGGAATTGCAGGTACGGGTGGATTCAGGAAGGCGGTTCCAGGTGCGGGTGGTGGCGGGGATGAAGGATCTTTGGAAAAGTGAGGTACGATTAGGCGGGAGTGATTGTGAAGATGAATTGCGTAGTGTTCTGTTGGTGTCAAGCTGACGAGTGTGTGGTATCGCGGCTCTGATGTAGTCGGGTAGTGTTCCTAAGTCACTTTTAAGTTTAAAATACATTTTAAGTTTGTGCATCTCCCGTCTTGTTGCCAATGCCTAAGTCGCGTCGAAGTTTGTCTGTTGAAGTCCTAAATGGTGCTCCCGTTACAAGTCGTGCGGCTCTGTTTTGTAATCTTTAGTCGTTGTGAATCATGAAAAGTCAAATGTCAATCATACACTACGTCACAATAGTCAAAATACGGTCGAATGCATATTTTGTAGAGTTGAGCTAAGACTGTCCTTGGTAAATGATTAGCAATAGGATAGAGAGAGCTCAGAGCTCTGCTGACTGTTTGTATCATAGAGTTAACATGGGCGTGAAATCTAAGATCATTGGATAATGTAAGTCCTAAGTGTTTATGACTGCTGATGTGTGGTATAGGCTCACCTCCAAATGTAAGCTGTGGTGAATGCATGTTGCGCTTTGTTGTAAATGTTTGCATAACTGTTTTCGTCGCATTGAATGTAATATGCCAGTTATGTCCATAGGAAAATATCGAGTCCAGGTCGTTCTGTAATGATTGCTGAGTATGAATGAGGTTATGTAGTTGATGTGGTGCGTATGTGTCATCAGCAAAACAGATAACATCATTCGTCGTTTTGTTGGCTAAGTCGTTTAAGTATGCAAGTAAATCCCCTAATACTGAACCCTGTGGGAATCCGTCATTGATTGTGTGAAATGATGAAAACCTGTCTCCAACTCTCACCCTTTGTTGTCGATCTTTAATATATGACTCCAGCCACTGCAGTAGAGTACAAATGATGCCGAATTCGGCCTCACATTTTATTAATAGTCCCCTGTGCCAAATTTTGTCAAAACATTTTGAAATGTCAAGATAAATTGCAGTAAAATCATTGCCTTTGTCTAAATTTGAGTACATGTTTTGCGTCAGATGTAAAAGCTGTAGCTGTGTGCCGTGTCCAGGTCAATAGCCGCTTTGTTTTTGCGAAAGAAGAGAATTATCAGTGACGTGCTTGTAAATATGGCTAAATATTAAAAAAAATCCAAACAACTTCGATAAGCAGGGAAGAAGGCTGGTTGGACGATAGTTTGTGGGATCCGACGGAGAGCCTTTTTTCTTGTATATAGGGCTGCTCATTAGCTGTTTTCCAAATTGCCGGATAAACTCTCACATTTAGGCAAGCATTGTACAATTTAGTTAAAGGAAATAGTTCACCTTGGAATTTTTTTACCCAACACGATTTGATTATATTTTGTAATACAATTTCTTTTTATATTGTCAAAAATGGCCTTATATCGCGCCGATTCAGGACAGAAGGCCGTACATTTTTATTGTTTAACAAAACTATATGCATACTCCCTGAGCCAGAGTCCTGACGTCACGCGAATGTAAAAAATGGTTCAGCCAATCAGATTCGAAATTAGTCGCGTAAAGATAGACTCGCATTGGAGATGTGCCAACCGGCGGCCGGCGATCGCTTGCTAGCACCAGCTGCAGGCTGATTGGCTGATGGTATAGCCTCTGCCCGGGCTAGAACCAGTACAACATTCTTTCGCCAGCACCGCATTCCTTCGCCAAAAACTAAAATATATTCGGCTGGAGAGTCTTTTCAGTCAAGAAAACTTGCAGATAGGGGTTTCCCAACACGGGCTACAAAACTGCTATCTCAGTTTAAAACTAATGTTGAAGGTGAACTATTTCCTTTAATGGTTCGTAGATGAGCAGTGCTACAAGTTTCAAAATTATAGGTGAGAGATCACCTGAACCGCATGATTTGTTGGAGTCGAGAGAATTTAGCACATTAAAGAGAATAGGTCACCTTTAAAGTTGTCTTGAAGTTCAACCATGCGGTGCATCTTGAGCTCAAAACTACGAATATGACTTTGGTTTGGACAACTGATAGATATATGTGGAGAAAGAAGTAAGTTTCTCTTTCTATTTCACGAGAAATCGTACGATAGAAGCTGACGTTCTGGTTCCGCCCCGCTCCGCCTGACGCCAAGTAACTCTGACAAGGGGCCGCCGCGCCGCCCGGGCGGCTGAGCGGATATTAACGAGGCGTCGTGACCAGAGACTACGTGCCAGAGAGTGTACCTGCCTCCGGCGGCGAACGGCGAGCAAAATGTTCTGATCGTGGCCCGGAACAGCGGATATGAAACCGGGCCCACTAGTCCTGTGTCGAAATTACTTAACGTAGGGAGGTAATTCTTTCACCACAACACATTTTTAGATCTGCTCTACAAATCTGCTATCTCAGTCCAAAACTCCATGTTAAAGGTGAAATATTCCCTTTAAGAACTTCACTTGGAGTTATGTTAATAGAGTCTAAAAAGTGGGAACCAGCCTCCCTCCCATTGTCGTTTGTTAGTGGGCTTCGATTATCGTCAACGTCAAGTTGTGATTGTTTGGCAAAGTGATTATTTAGCAGGGTAGCTTTTTGGTCGTCATCTGTCGCGATGGTACCGTCTGTGTGTATTTGTTTATTTGTTTATTAGTTATAAAACAACCACAGGCCGAAGCCCACTTACGGCTGTAGTCAAAGTACACAACACACGCATCCTCATACATTCACGCATTCATACATAAGACATGATGACAATGACAATAAATAAGTGAACCAATATCCCGCTACCCTACGCAAAAGTAGGGCAAGTGACTAAAAGTCAGCACCGCTGCCCCGCCCATGGGAATTAATAACTGCCTTCACTGCATGCAAACTTGCATGCAGTGAAGCAAGCTTGCAAGCTTGCGACTTAAAAGTAGTTGAACAAAAGAAATCAGTCTCTGGCATTTCCTGTATAAATCTGTTGCAGGTCGCTGGTAGCCGCGATAAAAAGCTGTTCCGTACCGAATTCACCCTACCACCCGGCACACGAAACAATCCAGTGTGTCTCGTGCGTCGAGTGGGAACAGACAGGTGAAACATTGACACTAGAGGTTGCTGCGGCCCCAGACCAGATCATACTACCATATTCAATCACGAACCTCACATGGGCATTATACGCTGACAAGATTGCGGGTTTTTTTCCCGGACCGGCCTATAGCCATATTCCGGGGAGGGGCAATGACCTCTGGCAATTTGCCAGGCAAAAAACTACGTTAACCGGTTTATGTGACCCGGAGCAAACTAGGGACTAGGGCAGCTATTTTACGTTACTAGTTACGTTAACCGGTTTATTTGTACCCGGAAAAATTATTTGTTCAAAGTAAATATAATATCTAACATTACGTTAAGTATTTCGTTCAAGGTCAAAAATAAGTAAAACACGAGACACACATACATACATATTTTTATTACATACACTTGAACAGTGTCAGTGTTGGTGGAGCCGTGGGGTGCCGTCATTGCAACAGCGGGAGACTGTTGCCAGTCTCCCTAGCTCCGGCGCCTCGGCGAGACCTGGTTGTGGGGTGTGTTTAGCTGGGCGAAAAGTCCTGAATAATAAAAAAAACCAGCGTCTATAGCAAAGGGGAAAAACCTGCGCGGTGGGCCAAAAATGCGCAAGGCAAAAAACCCCTGTTATATTTGTTTAGCTAAACGTGTTTGGTAGAGATAATCTAAGAGGGGACCTATCAATACAAGATAACTATCACCTAACAGTGTAAAAAAGATTGACAGGGTGGATACTGCACCGCAGCGCAGCGGACACTGCACCGCAGCACAGCAGCCACCGCACCGCGGCGCAGCATCGGCGTGTAATCTGGTTTGGCCGGGAATCATGCCGCCGCCAACGCAAAATCGCACATCAGCCATCGGCGTCCCATCGCAGAAATCCCCGCCAAATCAGCCACGTCACGAGCAGCCAAAGCACTAAACCATTCGCCGCGCGGCCGAGATCCAGCAGGGGGCCCCCGCAACAACACACCGGCAGCTGACCCGCAACCCCACGTCGGCAGCAACATGATTTAGTATACTGCACCGCAGCGCAGCGGATACCACACCGCAGCGCAGTGGAGTGAGCACCGCACCGCAGCGCAGCGGCCACCACACCGCAGCGCAGCATCGGCATATGTTATCAGGGGCGGGTGTTCAACTACTCGGCTTTGGCAAGAGCGGAGCAGAGGGGAGAGGAGGGTTGGGAGGAGCATTACGTTAAGAGATGAACAACGAATTCCAATGGAACCTTTCGTTGCGCGACTGATTTGGCAGGGAATCATGCCGCCGCCAACGCAAGACCGCACATCTACCATCGGCGTCCCATCGCAGAAATCCCCCGCCAAATCAGCCACGCAACGAATTTCGCCGCGCGGCCGAGATCCAGCAGGGGGCCCCCGTAACAAGACACCGGCAGCCAACACGTAACCCCACGTCGGCAGCAGCGTGATTTTAACATAATTTAACATGCTGCACCGCAGCGCAGCGGACACTGCACCGCAGCGCAGCAGCCACCGCACCGCGGCGCAGCATCGGCGAGTGATCTGGTTTGGCAGGGAATCATGCCGCCGCCAACGCAAAATCGCACATCAGCCATCGGCGTCCCATCGCAAAAATCCCCCGCCAAATCAGCCACGTCACGAACAGCACCGGCCATTCGCCGCGCGGCCGAGATCCAGCAGGGGGCCCCCGCAACAAGACACCGGCAGCCAACCCGCAACTCCCGCGTCAGCAGTAACCTGATTTAACAGTTAGTCAGGAAGTTATTTCTGACTGGTTTGGCAGGGAATCATGCCGCCGCCAACGCAAAACCGCACATCAACCATCGGCGTCCCATCGCAGAAATCCCCCGCCAAATCAGCCACGCAACGAACAGCCAAGCCATAACCATTCGCCGCGCTACCAATCCAGCAGGGGGCCCCCGCGACAAGACACCGGCAGTCAACACACAACTCCCACGTCAGCAGCAGCACGATTTAACAGTTAGTCAGAAATAACTTAATGAAGTATTTGTTGGAGGTGATTTATTGTTTCTTGTTCAACCGTCTCAAATTGCGGCGGTAGCGGTTACTTTCAGGGGGGCTGGGGGGGGGGGAGGGGCTACGAGGGAGCCGGGAAGGAGGGTGGGGGGAGGGGAGGGATGGCGGGGAGAGGCGGGCGGGCGGGGAGCTGGGGCGGGCGGGCGGGGAGCTGGGGCGGGAGGGCGGGGACTGGGCGGGGTTGCGGGCGACTTTCCGGGAGACGGCTCTCATGAGAGTCGTCCGAGGGGAGGTCCTCCGAGAATCGGCTCTCCGCTGGTGCTGGGGAGGCCGGGGAGGCGGGGCCTGAGTCGGTGTTCGACTCGGCTGGTTGGGCTGGGGAGCGCGGTGCCGGTGGATCAGCGGCAACGGCGCCTTCGAGGTCCGACAGAGATGCCTCGGGGAGCTGGGGTGGTGGTCGGGGGGGTCTGTCGGTTGGGGGGTCTGGCGGGAGGCCGGTGGGGTGGGGGGGAGGTTCCGGGAGGTGGGAGGGGCGGCCAAGCGCCGGGGGCGAGACCTGGGCTGAGAGAGGTGGAGGGCGGGGCGTCCGGTGGGCGCCGACTGTCGCCGCGCTTCAAGCGCTCTGTCTCTCGAGCGAGACCCCAGGCCAAACACCGGCGGTCCCAGGCCGGGTGGGCCTGGTCGCACGAGGCGCAGCGTGCTGCGCGCGTGCACCCTTCGGTGCCGTGCTCGCCGGCGCACCGACCACAGGTGGCGGTGCGCACCCGGCAGGTCCACTTGAGGTGGCCGTAGTGCCAGCACTGCTGACACTGCCGGGGGGGGGGGGGGGCGGGATCCACTCCCTGACGGGGGCAGCCACGTACCCACAGTGGATGTGGGTCGGCAGCTCCTTGCCTCGGAAGCGGAGCCGAATCAGCGGGTTGGGCTGATCGGGTCGCCGCTTCGATGGCGACAGGCGAGTCACCTCGCACACCCCTTGGTGTGCGAGTTCCCGGAGGAGATCGTCCTCCGAGAGCTCGGCCACGTCTGGGCACCATGCCAGACCCTCCACGGAGTTGAGGTGCGCCGGGGCCTCCACGGCGACCCTCACTCCGATGAAGGTGGTCCGTCCCATGACACTGACGTTCTGTTGGGACGTCAGTGTCTCGATCAGGAGTGCTCCCGATCGAATGGGTTTGGCGCTGGCTACGTCGCCACAGATGGCGACCAGCCAGCGCCGGACCTGGAACGGGTTGACATTCCTAAATGGAATGCCATCCGCTCGCCACATAAGGAGGCAAGCGGGCCCGTCCGGGGGGGGGTGGGGTCGGGGGGGAGCCGTGCTCCGGGTCGGACCCTGGGAGGCCCCTGAGGGGAGCGGGGAGTGGATCCGACCGGGGAGGTGCGACGTCGCGCACCGGGGGGGACCCCAGAGGGGGTCTGAGGGTCGGGGGGACGGAGGGGCGGAGGGGCGGGGGGGGTGGGTCGGGGGGTCGGGGGGACGGAGGGGCGGAGGGGCGGGTGGGTGGGTCGGGGGGATGGGAGTCCGGCAACGGCCGGGCCCCTGGACGGGGCGGGCGGGGCCCCTGAGGGGGGCTGGGAGGGGGACTGGGAGGGGGACTGAGCGGCGGGCGGGGGGCCCCAGTCCGACGGCGATATGGCCGGGTCGGGTCGGGGAGATCGTCGCCACCGGTCCACCACGGCATGGTGGGCGGGTCGGGCAGGCGGGGGGGGACCGTCCAGGGGGGAACGCGGACGCGCTCCGGGGAACCCCGGAGGGGGGTCGTAGGGGCGGCGGGGCGGGGGGGTCGCCATGACCGGAGGAGGGAGGGGAAAGTTTAATGAATAACCTAAATTACGTTAACGTGGCACACACGGCAGAACGTGTTGCCAGCTGCAATTAATCTAAAGAATGAAGCGGGTTCTCTACCTTGCAAATTGTGGAAATTACGTTACCTACTTAAAAATATCTAAGGGCTACCTATCTAAGGGTCTAACGACCCTGCCACAAGCACGTGGACAGGGTCCCGCACCCGGAAGCGGTGGAGGGCTGGTGAAGTCTGGCTGGAAGTCGTCAGTGGTCCGATGTCGTTGAGATCGATGAGATTGCGGGGTGATTGAAATCTAGGCGGCGAGAGCATGGATACATTTGTACACTGCGCATGAGCAAACCGAGCATGCGGTTGGCCTTGCCTACGGTTGAATCTACATGGTCGCGCATCTGTTCGCATCTCCCCAGTTGATGCCCATCTAATACATAGGTACAGCGAATCAGGCCCCACCAGTAACAGTTGGCAGCACTCGGGCGTTTGGGCGTTAAAAACCTACTACACCATAGGGTTCCCATGTTAAATCGATGATTTTCAGACGAGAGTGGCTCGTAACCTATGGTACATTTTTTAAATCCGACTTCTGGAACAGATAGCTACAAGTCATATCTACAACGTTTTTATTCATCATTTTTCGATATTCCGGGCGTAAAGGGCTTGGGAGTTAAAAAATGTCGGAACGACCGCTGATCGCTTAAAATGCTACTACAGTACTGAAATATGCACTACTTCGACTACTACTTCGTAGTAGAATTTAATATGATCGCTTCCAAATCCTACTACATGTACTGCAAATACACTACTTTGACTACTTCTTCGTATATTTGCTGGCGTTTAATTGAATAAATAAAGATGTAATCTATGAAAATAGAAGTTATTGATACAAAACAATACCTTTAATTTATAATAGACAAAACAATTACGATAAAAATTATATCTCGTCTAATTCATTTGGGCGTTACATTCCTTACTGTTCTATCCGTTGTTGTATTACCCTGCAGCGAATGGGGGTCGTGCGAAGAGTGAATGAGACGGCGAAAATGTGACACATTTCCGGGGATACTATAAAATATAAGCAACTTTTACTAAGAAAATGTTTTTAAATCAGTTATCGATGCACAAGCAAGCGAAATCCGATTAGTTTTCAGAATTGTGTGAGACTTTTTGGGATTTGTCCCCCCAAACTGACCCAAACCACCCATTCCTTGATCCACCCTTGATCCCCCCCAAGCCTGGAAGGGGAGGCTAACATGTCTTCCCCCCCCCAAAAAAAACTTTAACAATTTATCGTAAAAATTGACTTCGCAGCAGTCAAAACCCAGCCACGGATTATTGTATAACGGATGGGATTCTCTACGAATTTGGGGAACATTTGGCACCGTGCGAACCCTGGCGGCGGACAGCCTGAACTAACATTGGACAGGACTGCGGCGAATTTCTCCGCGTCCGCTGTACAATCGTACGTATTTTCCCGTGACTCTTTTCGTGATTTCTACAAATATCCACTTGTCTGATACGCTGAAAGTATGTGATACGTTTTCACGCAACCCTGTAGTATCATGGAATCCATTGGATAATTAAAATATGCGTCTGTTTTTTATTGTATGGAGATAACACGCGGCTGGATTGGTGGACTGCATCCGCGGCGTCGCTTGTACACTCTGGGCAGGTTTTCTAACTTTGAAGGAGTTGATTGTGCGAATAATATGGCCTTATCATGTGGTGTGATAACAATTACATGACTATTAAACAGCCAAACCTGTGGCAAGACTTTATCAACTGTTAATCATTTTTTTACTGAGCTCTCAGCTCGAGTTGAAGAGTGAAATGCAATGGGTACCAGTACTGACTAGGTGAATGTTAATTGCTAGCAATGGATCAAAGAGTTGTAGAAAATAGACATTCTGAAATGGGAAAAGTGTTTCAGATGAGTAATTTCATGCAGGATGCACCAATGTAAATGTTGGAAGTACCAGATTGTGATTGGAATTTAGAGAGTGGAGGTTGTGCTCTGTGTCTGTGGCCCAATCACAATGCTGGGTCAGCCCATTTTACTCTCAACCTGTCATACATTAATTATTAAGTAAATTTACATCTTAGCTGACATACTGCTACTGCATATAAAACATATGTCCATGCCTATCAGTACAGGTACCAATGGTTGCCCAGAAAATGAGACCAACCCTGTTTCTGTAGATCACGGACCACAGTCGTGCTCAGAAATATTTTTGGGTTTTCCACCAGGGACCAGCAAAGGGCCAAAACTTGGGGATAGTTCATAGATTCACTTCAATGAATTTACAAAGTGACTGTATAATATGAATTATGTATGTCTCAAAACATCAGTTTTAGTGATAAACAGGGATCAGAATTCAGACATCAACTTGCCTAAGAATTATAGATAATTATCACCATGTTACCCCTGCTTAAATTGTATTCAGCGCAATACAAAATGTGGCAGTCCAATGAGTTGCTGGTATATGCTTACACAGATATATGGCCACACGGAAAAGGCAAAACAAAACTAATATATACACAACAAAACAGCAGCACCAACTAGTATCTGTCTTGTACTGCTGTCTAGTACTGGCTAGCATTGCCTCATCAGTTATTCTTTTTGCCAGAGCGAGCTGAGGCAGAGGCCAGGCGCCCACTGATATACCCAGTGTTTTGGGACAATGCACATGTTAACAACATTATTTTAGCCATGATGTATCATGAGTTCAATTTGTTCAACAATGTAAATGCAGTGGGAATTTGTGAACTATGACCCAAAAGCACAGTGCTGGTCAATATCCCGGACATAATCTGGGGTCCAGTCTGTTGGAGTAGTACATTACCACTGGACATGCAACTTAAATGTCCTTAAAAATAGAAAACAATGGGCCTATAGGACAGGTGACATCTCAGATGCAGTTACTACTCCCAGTCATTTTTCCTTATAAGATTGCTGTATAACACCTACGACCCAGACATCAGTCATTTGCATCCTGGCATGTTAAGTCCAGCACAATTTTCCAAACCAAAAGTGGTGTATGGTGTATGCTGCTAAGTGTGCATGACCATTTGGATACTTAACATACATTAATTTAAATTCAAACCACATATGCCATTTACATGTTAGTTTGTGAGCTTTAACCCTAGCCCTACGGGAGTTTTTTTCACCTTCGCCCTACGAGGGGGCCTGACAGGCCCCCTGTTAACTTCCAAACCAAGCAACTTAGAGCATTGCGGTAAGAATTAGCATGTTGCCTGTCATGAGAGGAATCTAACAGTATGCGATTTTAGGTTTCAGGTCAATGGGTGACCTGGCTGGAGCCGGCTGGTCGTTGGGTCTCGGTTGCTTAGTTAGGGAGTTGGTTCGAGCCGGCTGTTGGTACATATGGGGCTCCGATGAATGGTGGCGACTATAAAAGTTGTTTCCAATCGATGTGTCGCACCTCCCATGGTGTTTTTTTTTGGCAAACAACTGGAAAATGGCCGTAGTGGACTTTTTTCCAACCCCGCTAAGCCTCACACACACACACACACAAAACGACAAAACAGTGAACGGGCGCTCTGCGCGATATCCTGTCTAAAGTTATTTATCCGATCATCCGCTAGAGGCGCTAGCATCGACCGGTGGTCGCGAACATCAAAGTGCCGCCGCGGAGTTTCCGATCCGTTATACAATAATCCGTGACCCAGCCATCCACAGTGAAAAGCTGGGAAATTTTGGAAAACACGGCTCTTACCATCAAATAAGGGCTTAAAAAAGTTCAACTGGATGCGAAAATAGCGGCCAGCAAGCTGCCAGTCGGAATTGAAGCTTGAACAAACGTGTTTTTTTAATGTAGGAAGAACATTTCATATGGTATCCATTTGGAATCCAATCCACTCTATTTCAGCGCAAATGGTTGTCAAAAATGACGCGTTGCTTTTGTGGAAATAACTTTTCGGGACGCGTGACAGCGGTGTGTACAAAATTGACGTGTGATTCTCACGAAGGTCCCAATGGCAATTGTGCAATCATAATAAAACAAACTATAGGTAGGTAGGTACCTAGGTTGAGATAGGTACTTCTAGCTCAAACCTTATCAGAAGTATCTGCCCCCTCCCGGATTTTCGCAATAACCTGAAAACTATGATAGATATCAACGTGAAACTTTCCGTACCTTATCCTGCATCAAGTCTAAGTCTATTTGCCAACTTTCAATGAAATTAATGTAGTATTTTGTGAGATAATGCGTTTTAATGACGTCATGTCATGCTATTTTTGGTGGAAAACGATACATGTTGGGAAAATCGTAGAAAATAGATTTTTGACGCAAATTGCAAATAAAAAGCGTCAAAAGAAGGGAAATGACATTCACTTCAACATGGCTATCCCATATTTTCGAATTATGGGTTTTTGAACCTCCCAAATACAAATAAACGTTTTTGTTAATCGGAAAAAATCCACAAAAGAAATTTTGTGAATTTGAAAAGTGAATTTCTTAAGCTCGAATACCAAAATAAGGTGACCGGCCCAAAACCGCGGAGGGAAAAATTGGGGTACCTTTTTGCCACAAAAAGATGACCCCACGGAGAGAGGCTGGATTCGCCAATGCCTCCCACCGATCCCCCGCCCCCCCCCCCCCCCCCCCACACACACACACACACAAAACGACGGCTGGATCCGCCAGTGCCCAAGCGGTCTGCCGTTCACAATAGAAGGCGAGTATAAGCCCTGAGGTCAGGCAGGTTCCCCAGCGGTGATTAGTACAGGTTATTCAGGCGCTAGACAGGACCCCCAGTGGCGGTCATACACTCCAGAACCAGGCTGGGAGCCAGAACCAGGCTAAGGCAGTATCCATTTGACCCCCAGACGAGTTTGGGCCCCGAAGGTGCCCAGTGTCTATCAGGGATTACCATGACCAGGTGCTGACCAACCAGGTGCTCAGGCCGACCAACCTATGCCCCTCAGGACGACTTAGAACCCTCTTAGGTCGGCCGAGGGCCCCCTTACGCCAGCTGGGTCCGTCAGGCCGACCGGGGGTCCTCTTAATCCTAGCAAGCTCCCTCAGGCCGACATAGGGCCCCTCAGACTAACCAAGAGCCTTAGGCCGACCGCGGGCCCCGTAAGCCTAGCAAGGGCCCCCTTAGGGCAACCGAGGGCACCAACAGGCCGACCGAGGGCTCCCTCGGGCCGGGTGAGGGCCCCTAAGTCCGAACTAGGACTCTCGTAAAGGAAATAGTTCACCTTCAACATAGGGTTTTGAACTGAAATAGCAGTTTTGTAGGCCGTCTGCAAGTTTATTTTCTTCAAATCCCTATCTGCAAGTTGTATTGGCTGAAAAGACTCAAGCCGAAGATATTTGATTTTTTGGCCAAGGAATGCTGCGTATATATGATATACCGTACCGTCTGAAAGAGCCAGCTCTGCATGAAGCATGTGCAGACCAATAACGCACACCATAAAAGTAATAATGTACGTCATTCTGTCCTGAATTGGCGCGATTTAGGACTTTTTTTGACAAAGGAAAACAAAATTGTATTAAAAAAAAAGATAATAAAATCGGGTTCTGAGAAATTTTCCGAAGGTTAACTATTTTATTTAATTAAGCCTGGTAACTTTTGGGCCCTTCCGCTGCTCCGCCGCTTCCATATGGGCTGAGGGGCCGAGGGGCCCGGAGGGCCCCTCAGACCAATGTGGGGGCACGTGTCCCCTGTGCCCCCCCCCCTGGCTGTGCCCCTTGATATAATAATCATGTGTTATATTTAGTATTTACATTAATTGATTGAATTTGGAGTACATTTGCTGGATGTGATGTGTGAAAGTGTGACAAAAAGTGATTTTTTAAGATTAGGCTGACCGACATGTATCCAAAAATGTATAGGCCTAACCAAACGATTACCAATCGGTCACAACATTTTGTCGGTTACCAAAATTTTGGTAACCGATAACACCACTACAGGCAATGATGACAGTCATTCTCAACAATTAAATCACCACACATGTAAGCCATCAAAAATAAAATATGTTTACACAAGCCGTTTGGGATTCGCTTCCTAATTTGATACATATCCTAGTTATCCTTGTTACATAGAGAGCTATTGCATACTAATGACGAGAAGTGGCAGCCACCTGTCCGCTGTCCGTTCGGATGTCGCCCCATTGACTCCGCGCACCTTGCAGTCACAACCGCGAAATTTGGCAGTTTAGTGGGGATGTAGGGTCGCACTATCGTATGCAAATTGTGCGTCCATTCATGATAGCAATAGTCTGCAATTCTAAATATTATTAATATGACGTGAATATCAGAACCTGTAGGCGCCTCCCGGCTGCCATTGAACTGACTTTTTGCTTTCAGGAGACACTGGCTCAGTGGTGATGGGGGGGATGATATTTGCTAGATATTTAGGAGGTCAGTGGTGCGATACAAGGCAACGTCACTGGCGTGTTTTTCTATATTCTTCATCAGCTCAGCGCATCTCACTGTTCTGCGTGCTGACGACCCGGGGTGCCCGTATCTGTACCAGGACGGAGAGCGCTGGGTCCGGTGACTGCCCCGTCCGGCTCGTCTGTGTGCCGGGTAGTCGTTTGTGGACGGCTGGCCGTGACGGATGCGGATGAAGTAACTCATGTACTTGAAGTTAGTAGTGGATTAAGTAGTTATCCGAAAACTACCTCGCTTTGCAAACTTTGAACGCATTTGGGTAGAGCATGCATTATTGTATATATTTAGTCAGAAGCTTTTTAATATATAGGTTTCCGAGTTCAGGACCCGGCATAAAAAATGGGAAATTGAATCTTGCCTTTCCGCTCTGTTACCAGGAATGCAAAAGCGAATGAAATAACATGTTGGTTACCAAAGACTCCAAAACATACAGGGGCGGATCCAGGATTTTCTAAGGCAGGGGGCTTCAGGCCTGAGGGCGGCATATTTCCTCGGTGACGGGGGCGGCATGGTGCCTTCCGAGGGCGGCATAATGCCTTCCGAGGGCGGCGATGTACCTTCGAGGGCGGCATAATGCGTTGTGAGGGCGGCAAGATGTCTTCTGAGGGTGCCAGGGTGCCTTCCAAGAGTGCTACGATGCTGTTGGTAGACGCAAGGGCGCCCTGGCGGCCTCCCGAAAACGCTACGGCGCCTTCGGCGCCGGCAAATCCTATACAAAAATGGCGCCGTTTTATAAGGCAGGGGGCTTCAGCCCCTACGCCCCCCCCCCCCTGGATCCGCCACTGAAAACATACATAGATATATCTGTCTCATTGATCATGCGTACCTATTCAATACAATACACTTTCGATTCATCAGGTATAGGTACCTTTTTATTGAATGAACTTCTGATATCCATTCTGATATCCATGTCCTTTCAAGCTCGGTTGAAACACAACAGCAGATGTGGACTGCGACAGGGACGAAGAATCATAAACAATGCCATTGTTTCCTTTCAGCAAGCACAAAGGCCTAAACAAATATACAAATAGGGCACATTTGGTGTCACAATATACCATATTTTTCTTCCACCGAAATTACATTTAAATTCATGCCAACTTCCCTCAAGAAAAGTAAACATATCGCCCTAATCCATTCTTTCATTGCCCTGATTCTTCTTTTCCAAGTGCCCTTTACGATATTGGAAACTGCAATAATTCCGAACAAGGTATGAATTTATACCTCCAAAACTAGGGTGTGGATAATCCCCCCCCCCCCCCCCATATCCAGCCTGACGACTGGGGACGGTGTCTCTCCCCCTCCCCCCCCCCTCCCCCAACTTTGCCGAATTAGTGGGTCAAATCCGGGGAGAAATCTGCATTTTATGGATTTGCATGGTACTTTAAGCGATTTTTTCCCAGACTCAGTCCCCCCCCCCGAACTTGCGCATAGAGTTCACCAGAGTTCGCATAGATTAATTCGCTTAGGGAATAGTTCACTTTTAACACGTATTTTGAACTGAGATGGCATAATTATAGTGCAGGCCGAAAAATGAAGTGTGGTCAAAAATGTTTTCGTTTTGCTCAGTGATTTCGACATAGGATCGAAACTCTACTCGGCATGTATCGGTTTCGGTGCACCGAAACGGCCGGCCGTTGGTATGATGCTACATCCGGGACCTCCGATACACTCTATGACACCGGCCCCTTATCCATTGGCGCCGTGCCAATACCCAAGTGTCCCGCTCAGCCACCCGAGCGGCACGGCCGAGCCTTAGCGGCACGGCCGAGCCTTGCCAAAGACTGCAGTGAGCGGAGTTGGCCGCGAGGAACTTATGACGTCATGCGTCATACAAAAGAGAAACTTGCTGATTTCTCCAAGGATATCAATACATTGTTCAAACCAAAGTCAAATACGTGTTTTTCAGCTCAAGATACCCATTACCGCCAAATTTCAAGAAATATATCAAGGTAAACTATTCCCTTTAGGGTAACTAAACCGTGACTGAAACTTGCCATTTAGAGCTGGGACATGCCTGTTGGCTCGTTTTGCCAGGTGTCGGCAGCTGAAGTTCGCGTACGACAAGCCGGACGACCTGGACACCATCTTGCTGCGGGTCTCCGGATTCGGCGTGTTTCTGTACTCGACGTTCTGTCT